>MU404220.1:38330-55057 GCA_022695795.1 Biscogniauxia marginata
TGGTTTTAATGCTTTTCTTGGTTTTAATGCTTTTCTTGGTTTTAATGCTTTTCTTGGTTTTAATGCTTTTCTTGGTTTTAATGCTTTTCTTGGTTTTAATGCTTTTCTTGGTTTTAGTATCGCTTTTATGATTTCCTTTTTTCAGCTAATTATCATTCCTTCGTTATACCGTCTTTTTCTTTTTAAGGTACTATTCGAAGTTCTTGTTATTAATGGTAATTGCCATTATAACGTAATTATTAAACTTTTTTGGGTTTCTTTCTTTATATAGGTTTATTTTATATAACTTATCTTTTATATGGTTTTTTAATCCTTAATAAAATAAGTAATTATAACTAGTTTACGAGTTTTTTAAACTTAATAATGTAGTTTAAAACCTTTTTATTTTATTGTAGTTTATAAAGTCGAGTTTCGGCTTGTTATTTAAGGATTAAATTGCCGAATATAGACTTAAATTGTTTTTTAAACTCCTTATAATTCTTAAAGACTTTCTTCGTGTTTTTTTAGGCGTTTGATCCGTTTTCTAGATAATTTTTTAACACTGGTTAAAACCAGGTTAAGGCGGTTCCGGCGAGGAGCTAGGATACCGTGAGAACTTTCTATTCTTTAACAGTAATCGTTTCATAATAGAACCGTAAATAAGTTCCAGTTTAAATTAAAAATCTTTCTAGATCGTTTAACCCATTATATTTATTAAGTATAATTAGTTTAAAACCTTTTATGTCGAGAGTTATCATATTATTTTCGTCGTTTAAGTTATTAAGGTCGTTATTATTTAAAAGTAGTTATTTATTTTTAAGAGGTAGGGGTTATTTTGCTTATTTATCTTCTTTAAGTATTTCTTCCTCCTCCTTTTCTTCTTCCTCAAATGATTTTTCTTGTTAAGCTTCCGAGATGTCCTCTTATAACTCTTCTTTAACTGTAATTATAATAAATTCTTGTGTTAATTCCTTTAAACCTTTTTGTTATACTATAAAAAGACCTAATGTTTTCGTTTAAAAGCTTATTAATTATTATTCTTTTACTTATTTCTTTTCTTATTATCCTTTGGTTTTAAGGGGCATACTTATCCTGGAATTATTTAATTAAAGGTCCCTTTTCCTAAACCAATGTTAAGCATTAATTAAAGAGCTATTAAAATGTAACGAACCTCCCTATATATTCCTAATTAGTTGACTTTATAAATAAGTACGTATTAGGTTTTCTTAATTTAAAGGTAATAATAAGTTGAGATTAATTCAATTAATTTAAAATGTTATATTCGTTAAAAAGGTTTTAAAGTATTTTTATTATAGTATTAAAAAGTAATTATAGTCTTAAATTAATAGCTAAAAAACGAATAACTAAATACATAAGAAATCCCCTTCTTCTTATACTTATTCTCCCTAGTACACATTCCTTCTTTACATTAATCGTTATATAAACAGAGTTTATCCGGATCTGAGATCAACTTAGATCCCATTTAATGTGATTTGAGAGTAATTCAGATCACATCACGTGACGTCTTATTATGTTCCAAAAAGGACCGTCTTGTACTGACATTCGTGGTCCGTGTCTTAACACCCTTGTAGGAAATCCCTTTAACACAGTTAGTTCGTAACATTAACATTCGCGTTTTTAATTAAAAGAGAAAAACGATGTTAAAAGACATTATAAATCGAGAAATTTAAACTTATATACCTCGTAAAACTCTTATATGTTCGTATCCTTATAAATATATATAAAAAAAAAGAAAACCGAAAAAAAAAACAAGAACTTATTTAAATATTTTTATATATATTTAAAAACGCTTATTTATAAACGAAAACGTTTAATTAATCTAAATCTAAATATTTTTAAAGTTATAAAGACTTATTTAAATACTTTTATAAATAAAAACGTTTAATCGATATAAATTTAAATATCTTTAAAACTATCGTATGTGATAATTTAATTAATTAATTTTTTAACGCGCGTAATTATATTTTATTTATACCGGTTAAAACCTTAAAATTAAAATTAGAAATACTTAATTTAATACGAAATCGTTTATTTAAAAACAAGTTAAAACTTTTAAAATCGTAACTTTTAAAACCTTTAATATATATAAAAATATTTAAATAAATTAATTAATTAAAATTAAAAATAATTATAATTAAAAAATACTTAAAAAAATACTTATTAATTTATAATATATATTTATTACCGCCGTTATTATAATAATAATTAATATAAAATTTATTTAAAAAGCTATTAATTATAATATAATAACGAAAAATTTTATTTTTAAATTTATATAATTTATAACTATGACGAACCTCCTTATATGTTCTTAGTTAACTAACTTTATAAATAAGTACGTATTAGGTTTTTTTAATTTAAAAGTAATAATGAATTAAAATTAGTTTAAAAGGTTCACAATGTTTTGTTTATTAGAGAGATTTTAAAATACTTTTATTATAATATTAAAAAGTAACTATAGTCTTAAATTAATAGCTAAAAACTAGAATAAATAACTAGACACATAAGAGACATCGTTCTTTTTATACTTGTTCATTTTACCTTTTATTCCTTATAATTGGTATATTGGATACCTTTAAATGAGTTTCATTTATACTCATTTATTCTTCACTAGATGTTGCTAGATGTGTTCTATCCACACACATCCATATCACGTGACAATAGGTTGCTTTCCCTTCCAGGATCTATGTCCGGTGCAGAAGCAAGAACAGTGGGAACAGTACCCTTGTCACTTGATTGCTTACCCTGATTAGTTCGTAATAATAACTTAACTCGGAAAAAAGAATAATTTTATATAAAACATTATATACGATTAAAATCCGTAATTAATACCGATTAAACATAATTTATATGATTTTATATAATTATTTATATTTTAAATTTAACGAAAATATAACTCGTAATTTAAAAAATTAAATTTTATTTCGAAATAAATTAATTAAAAATGTTAATAAATAATTACTTATTTTATATTTTTATTATTAATCATTTTAATGAAATTATTTATAAATTTATAATATATTTAAGTTATAATTAAGTTTTTATTCGAATTTAATTTAAAAAAACTTTAAATAATTAAAAATCTCTTTAAAATTAATATCGACTTTAATAAATTAAATAAAAATTAAAAAAAATTAATTATTTTTCTTTTTAACTAGTTAAAATTAATTAATTAAAAACGCGAGTTTTTTTTAATTTAAAAGCTCAAAATTCTCGACTTTATAAAATCGATATTTAAACTTTTTTACTTTTTTTAGCTTAAGCTTAAGCTTTATATATTAAAACGTAACCCTTTTTAACTCGCGCGTTTTTTTAAAAGGTATTATAATTAAAAGCTAATTAAAAGCGATTAAACGCGATTAAAAGTAATAAAACGTAATTATCGTATTATATTTTAAATATATTATAAAAATATATATTAATTTCGGTTTATATATTAAAAAAACTTATTAAATTTTTTTTAAAATTTAAAAATAATAAAATTAAAAAAAAGAATTATATTTATATTTAAATAAAAATAAATTTATTATAATTATTAATTCGAACGCGATTAAAAGCTATTTATTTAAAAAATTTATAATTATAAAAAGTAATTTATATAATATAAAATAAGTATTATTTTATTTAAAATAATTTTAAAAATGTGAAAATAAGGTTTATTTAACTTAATATTATATATATATAATTAAAAACGAGCGTAAATTTATTTATAATAATAATAATATATAAATAAAAATTTTAAATTAATTATAATAATTATAAAAAGCTATAATTTGAAAATTTATAAAGTTATAACACCTTAAATTTCAGGCTATTTAATTAGCTAAAAAAGTGGGATATAGCTAACAGTATTATATCGAGCCGTTTCGGATTATAACGAGCCGGTCGCTGCGCGAAGCGCGGCTTTAGTCAGCTTGTTTAATAATGATGAAGTAGTGGTGACAGATGGTCTTTTTTCACCAATCATTAAAATCATAAGCGACATGTTCCTAAGAAGCATTTAGACCTAGGACGATGTCTGTTGCGATCACTACCTCCAGGCTGATAATATCCTTTCTGCACATCGAGATTCACGAAATATGTAGAATTTTCAGCTTGTTCTGAAGACACGTGTATCTTCCCAGGTTATATTTCTTCTAGGAAGAGCCTTACTATATCCCATCGACTGCTTGCGAATGTCTCGCGTATTGACTAGATAGGTACATGCTCCTCAGTCTCATAGCCCGCCTCGTCAGGGAGCCCAAGGTTTTGCAAGGTCAGTGACGTCGTACCATCTGCGTCGGAGACTCCCTGCTCCCGCGTCCCCTGGTTGAAGTCTTCCTGGAATTCCCCGACCGTCTCTAGTACGTCGCGGACCTGCTCGACCCCGAGCCTCTGGTCCTCGGCGAGGGCGAGCGCATAAGCTGTGCGGACGGTGTTCTTGATCTGCCGACCGTTTATGTCTGCGGCCGCGAGCTCCTTCAGGGTCTCATCCTGCCAGTCCTCGGCCCGAAAACCGGGAGTCCGTTGCAGGAATAACCTCCACAGGTATTCCCTGGCATCCGCATCGAGTGGCTGGTACTTTAGAGCAAGGTGGATTCTGGACTGGAATGCCCGGTCGAACGTGCTGATACGGTTGGTTGTTAAGAAGAGAACTCCGGAGAAGTACTCGAGAGTTCGTAAGAAGACTGGGGGATTCAGTTAGCAAGTGACTCACGAACACTCTTGGCAAGAGTGTTAATCTATTCGACTTACCAGAAACTAAGCTGTTGCGGGCTAGGTCATGTGACGAACGCCTCTCCAGGAAGACATCGGCCTCGTCTATTAGAAGGACAGCATTCCAAGCTGTGACAAGCTCGAGAACCTTTCTGAACCTCTGGTCGACGGTCTGAACGTCGGAGCCAAGCTCGCCAGACATCAAAACATAGAGCGGACGCTGGATTTCATCGGCAATGCTCTCAGCCGTGAACGTTTTCCCAATACCTGGTTCACCATGGAGAAGGAAAATACAACCATGTCCTTTACCTCGGATTAAGTCATCGAATCCATCAGTGCCCGAGGTGTGCCTTTTAGTCAAGGCACGGACAAGGCGCTTATGTCTTGCGGGCAACAAGAGTGCATCAAACGCTCCATCGTCAAAGACTACATCGTCAATGAAGTCGACGAAGAAACAGCACCACAGTTTTTCAGTTAGCGAAAAGCCCATCATGGCGTAGTGACACAACATGTAGTCATCTTCTGTGAAACTAGATGGCTCAGTCAATTTCACCTCGGCGATCTTGATGCCACTCTCCGTACGCTCTTCAATAAACAACTTGCAGTCGAGAATGATTCGGCCTCCGAGCTAATTAAAAAAATATTAGTTATACAAACTAGATTAAAAATATTACTAGAAGCAACTTGCCTGTATGGTTTCCGATGGATAGGAAGTGTTAACCCTTCCCGAGTACGCCACAGTCCGTACCTTGTCCACCATGACAGCCTCACCATCGTAGGCGCGGTGTTGGACGCCGGTGAGGCTACAGTACTTTTTCCCTCGATAGACTAAGTATTTTCGGAGAGCGTATTGGTCCAAGTGGAATTTCACCGGGTAACTGGAAAGTGTATTGACCTCTCTAATTCCATCAAAAGCTACAATTTCGAGGCACCGGTGTATATACCCGTAGTGGGATCCATCGTGCGAAAGCGCCTTGGCTGTGACGGCCCATTTGGAGGGGCAGTTAGCACTTCCTGGGTATAAAGAAACCTTCACGACCTTGTTAATGGACTGGGTGTGATTCTCGCCGGAAAAGACAAGATCGTTCGGTTTGAATAACATCCAGAGGTCTCTGAACTCAACGCTCGGGGTTGCAGCCTGGATACTGGCTTCGAATCGGTGAATATCTCGTCGAAACTCCCTCTCCGCAAAGTCAACTAGGAGAAGGACGTGCTGCCTTGCAGATGCATCCTCGAGATTATCTCTGTATTCCCTCAGTTCTTTCCGGTAGTGAAATAGGCAGGCGAGGGCCAAGGACTCATTGTTTCCCGTCAACGTGATGTGCCCGGTAAAGTTCTGCTCAGGGTAACTTCCGATCACATTCCGAAGGGCATCACGGATGTGAGGCGAGCGAATTTCGAGGTTCACCTTCTCGATCTTAGCGTCGCGGGTATAGTACTTGTAGAGGCGCATGACATATTTGCCGTCATCTTTGAGGTCCGCATCTTGGCTGCTGAGTTCAACCGCCTTGAGAATTCGCTTCCCCTCTAGGTCATAGCGAGCTTCGTACTCCTTGACCTCACATTTAATCTCCTCTGACTGGGCAGTGGCCTCCTTGGCAGCTTTGTCGTCCTTGTTGGTGCCGCTGGGAGGCGAGGAAGCCCTAGCCTTGCTGGCTGAGGGTAGAATCTCAAAGTCATCACTTCCTGGCATCTCGAAGTTTAAGCAGCAAGTACTAGATCAACTAGACCTAAATAACAACGATGGATGCAGTCAAGAGGTCTTAAGAGGTGCGGCCTAGACTTTCAAACTTAGATAATGTAGAAACTTAGAGAAGCCTACCCGGCCATTTATACTTAAAAGAGGACCTTGATAGTCCCGAATGCTGTGTTCGGAGTCGGATCTTCAGTGGCAAGAGAGAGCTGGTGTGAGTCGTCCAGTGCCGATCAGTAAGGCACAGTGAGGCACAGAAAGGCAGCATTACAGGGGTTTCTCAGGTATTGCAGCGGGGAAGTAGTGTTAGACAGTGCTAGAGGTGAGCTCAACATTGGCTAGACTCGAACTGAGCCGCAGGCTTTCAGATGTCTGTCAGATTGTCACACTTCTGCCTTGCAGACTGCCACACGAGTATTGGTCGCCGGTCAACATAGTCCAGGCAGCAGACAAGCATAGCCGCGACCCCAGGATACCCCGCCAACACGTACGTGTAGTTCGCCAGTTCGCCGACTAAAGTGACACTATCATAAGTTATGTCGTGACTTGTGTTGAGCCTTCACTTGAAGGTAAACCATAGCAAATGGATAGGTATGACGCTGACAAGTCCAGCTTGAATTCGGCTGTTACTGCTGCAGTGATGAAATTAATCACTTTCGAGGCTTTGTCTATAGTTCCACAGATCTAAACATCCATTGGATATTGAAAATAGAAAGAATCATGCTTGCTTGGAATACTTACCTACCTAGGAACGTGTATGGGATGAAGGAGGAGGTGGAGATGGATGTGAACGTTTACATGATCTAGAAGGTTTAGGTAGGTACCTACCAAGGTTTGAGATACCTATAAACATAAATAGCGCGTATTCAATAAACGTAGGATATTCATGCATTTAAAGGATGTGCAGTTAAAGCATTAGAGACACCCACTTAACATCCCACTTGCGTGCCAGTCGAACCTCAGATTAATAAGACAAGCTAATTATCATGCAATATCACCACACTTCTAGATAAAAATAACACTTAGTGATAATGCCTTTGTAAGTTCCCTCCATTTATATCACGACGAAAATTTGCTGATGCCACTCGCTCACATGCTCACTACAGACATCTTCTGGGCAAGAAATCATGGAACGTCTACAACAAGGAGAACATCGCGCGCGTGCGGCGCGACGAGGCTGCCGCCCGGGAGCGCGAGGAGGCTGAGGAGCAGCGGCGACAGGAAGTAGATGCGGAGCGACGCTTGGCGATCCTACGAGGCGAGGAGGTCCCTCCACTGCAGCCCTCCTCACCCCCTCCCGCTTCTCCATCCGCCGCCAAGGGGACCGCGGCAGCGACCGAGGACGATGGCGATTGGAGGAGCAAGGACTGGACCAAGCGCAGGAAGCGCAAGCGCGCCGGCGAGGACGACACGGACTTCGAGATGCGCCTCGCGCTGGAGCGAGCCAACAGCGACAACAAGCCCGACAGTAGTGGGCTAAGTAAAAGGAGCGGCGGCGGCACTATAAGTAGTAGTAATGCGCCGCTGGTCGACGACGCGGGACACATCGATCTATTCCCCGAGGAGCGGGCTCCGAAGAAGGGGCACGGGCACGAGAAGAACGATGAGGCGGAGCGCGAGGCGGCGAAGAAGCGGCGCGAGTTCGAGGACCAGTACACGATGCGCTTCGCGAACGCGGCGGGGACCAAGGAGCCCCTGACAGCCGCCGCGGGCGGTAACAGGCCGTGGTACGCCAAGGGCGGCGAGATCAAGGAGCTCGTCGAGTACAACGTCGGTGCGCCCGGGAAGGACGTCTGGGGCAACGAGGACCCGAGGCGCAAGGACAGGGAGGCGGCGAGGATAGTGTCGAACGACCCCTTGGCTATGATGAAAAGTGGTGCTGCGAGGGTGAGGGAGGTCGAGAAGGAGAAGAAGGCGGTGAATGAGGAAAGGGAGCGTGAGTTGAGGCAGCTCCGGAAGGAGGAGAGGAGGCGGGAGAAGAGGCGCAGGAGAGATGGGCCTAGTCCGGACGGACGAGCGCCGAGTCATTCGGGTCGAACACATCACCATGATCGCGATCGTCGGCAGGAGGGTGATGAGGGACATCGGCATCAGCATCGTCCCCGACCAGAGCACGAACGTCGCCATAGACATCGGCACGCGAGCAGCTGCCGTAGCTCCAGACGGGAAGATGAAGTTCGGGATAGGCATTGATAAGGGCAGAAATGCCAGGAACCGGAGAGAAGCAACTATTGTTTTGGTCGCACACATACAGCTTGATGTGTGGTATTTTTGATCTCGTTATAACCATTTACTACTAAGATACCCTAAATTACGAACTGACATGTCATCTGCTTTAAACGCGATTGCAGTATGCTTCAATTGAAACCTGAATTTGACTATTAGGGGTATCACTTGTGTACTTTTGCTCTTCCAATAGACCGCCAGCTACTACCCAGCGCCCGTCAATTATCTGGCAAATGGCTCTTTAGTTACCGCTCTCCTTCCAAGGCAGGCTGATCTCAACCTCCTGCATTAGCTTCTCGACTAGATCTACTAGCTTGGGCGCATCCTTAAGCTCTTTCAGTGCCTTAATGATCTCCTCGGTCGTCTCCCTGCTCAGCCCCTCCTTTCGGTCGGAATAGATATCGATGCCCTCCTGCGTGAACAGCGTCGGCGCAAACCACGTCACGGCCCAACGCTCGATGTCGCCGTCGCCGTCGCCTCCACCAGCACCACCAGGCAGCGGCCGCTCCCCCCACCCCATGACCTCCCAGTAGCTGCTAGCGATGGTCAGCAGACCTTTCCCGCGCCACTTCCAGGCGGCAGGGACCACGGGGTCTGGCTTCTCGACGCCGACGACGCTCTTCACGCCGCCCTTGCCGTCCTTCTTCTCGTACTCGACGATGTTGTCGTTGGTCCCGGGGTGCGGCGGCGGCGAAGACGATGACGACGCGGGCTTGTACGGGGCGTAGGTTATGCGTACGTTCTTCGAGGAGCGCCACATGGAGAGGGTCGAGTGCGTGACGGACCAGGTGCGCCGGAGCCAGTCGAGCGGCGGGGCGACGAAGGCATCGGAGGTTGTCGTTGGCGGGGCGGGTTTGGAGGAGCTCGGGAGGTATTTGGAGGGTACGCGAAGACTGATCGTGGTTGGAGGTATCGTCGCGTCGGCCGGCGGTGATTGCGTTGGTTCTGCCATGGCTGAAGCTGTAAGAGGTAGGTACCTAACAACCAAGAGGAGTGAACCGCCAACGTACCTAGGTATTAGGGATGGGTTGGGAGAAATACCGAAGCGGACTGATAGACTGGTAAAGTACCGGGATCGCTCTGTAAGCAGGATCCAGACCGTGGTGTATTCCTATTCTAGGAACATGAATGTCTTGTTGAAATGTTTTGTTGACATTAGAAGCTTCTTAGGTACCTCCTTACTTAGTGTGAATATACGGGAAGTCGAGCTTCCGGCAGGGAGAGGTACCTAATCTGTTTCAGGGACCAATGATGTCACACAATTGCATCTTAACCGCTTCAAGACAGTGCCAATTGATTGATAAGGAATCTGCGCCCAATCGCGAATGGAACAATTGAGAGGTTCGGCCAGATGCGGTTGATAATGATATTGATTGACAAAATCCGTAGAGATCGCGGATATCTTAAGTAGACTAGCTTATATCATACTATAAAAGTAGCTAATTTGACTTATAATAGGGATAGAAGAAGTTAGGAGAACAAAAATGGAATCAACTAATTACGTACCTGGTACATCTGTACATCTGTACATATGTACCTAAACTAACAATATGGTTATGTGATAAGGTCTACATAAATGCTCCTTCCCGCGCGGGTGGCACATGGCACATGGTAAGCAGCTTCCTCCCCTTAGCGCAGGTACCTAACTTACGCTAGTTCTCTTTCCCTTTTCTGTGCCTGATTTCTGCCCGTCTCCTGTGGAAAATATCAACCATCCATCCATCTTCACTCGATGATGCATTGACGTTTTGTGACTGCAACGACCTCCGCGAATATTTAGGTATTGCCACATTGCAACACTGCTGGGGTCCGTGGCCCCACATATTTCGCCATTCTCGATTCCCGTTTCTATCGTCCCCACCACTTCGTCCGCCTTTTTCCCTCTCCTGACTCCATCTCATTGCGCCGTAGATTTCGTCGTTTCATTATGAGCGACACCGATGACACCGCCGCCGCTATGGCTCAGGCCATGGGCTTTTCGAGTTTCGGCTCACAGAATCCTCCTAGCAAACGTCGCAAGTTCAACCCCAGCACCGACGCTGTTGTCGCCGCCTCCTCCTCCCACACCGTGCCCCTCTATCTTCAAGCCGCAGATCAAGACTTTGGCTCGGGTTCCAATGCGACACCGCTAGGTACTCGGATCCAGAACCACGATGAGATCGATTTAGATCTCGAAGACGATGCGCAACATATCACAGCCAATGATGAGGTGCGAAGTCGAGATGGACAAGACGATAGTGGCGCTGGTCCAGGGCCACAATACCTTGATACATCGCGTCCATCTGCGCCCATAGCCCCCGGCAGGGAAGATGACATTCAATCCCGGATTGATGGTATAGTTGGAACCTCCACCTCCGGAGAAAACGATTCGCACCTTTCGACACCTGCACCCACACCCGGTAGGGGGCTGGGTAACCATCGTGGCCGTGGCGGAAAACAAGCCAACCGAGGTCAAGGTCATAATTCGGGACACAAGTGGTGGGAAGACTACTATGACCCGAGCTCAATTACAAACCCATGGGAGCGACTCGAGAAGACCCTAGGGCTTAAGCCGGGAAGCGATTGGGTGTCATAGGAAGAAGCGAAGGCCGCGAAGGTGTGAATCGGTCTTCCTTTTGTGCAGCCCAAGCCCAAGCTTAAGTGAGCTACACTTGAAGCAGTCATGGGGTAGCCGCAACTATTGTGGGCCAATACCAGTTATCGAACGACGAGAAGAAAATAAGGACGGCCCGAGAAGCTTCCGTGGATCTCCTTGCTTCCTACATGTTACTGGCCAACAGGTAATGCATGGCCAGAGGTCCATGATACGCTTAAGATTCGCAACGCGGCCCTAACCCTCAGGCATCGCTTTTGATCACGTGACGCCGTTCGACCTACGCTGGTGACTATCTCGACTTGTGGCTGGACGCTCTAGGGCCTCACATGATGGGGTCTCCGCCCTGCTGTACTCCCCCCCCTCCCCTCTTGGCCCACTAGAGGGCCGGGGGGGTGAAGACGGATAACCATGGCCTACTGTACTTCTACGGATACGGTTCCTACAACACGGCACTGGGCCAAGCCATTAGAAGGGGAACCTCTGTATTACTATGTTAAGGAGAAAAACAGGTCTGGTCCAATGAGAACGCCAGAGAACAAGCCCACCAGCCAGGAAGGGACTACCACGACTATGCTACCGTCCATCCAGTACGAAAGAGGCAATAACTACAAAGCCGAAAATGGAAAGGTGTCGTCCTCTCACCGAGTGTGGCAGAGCGCGTGGTCTATCTACGGGTACCCTCTCGTCCCTCCGCCCCGAGTGTGTCTCTATGGCATCCCACCTGTTGGAGACACCCCACGAACCTCTCTGTGCATGCCTGCCTCCTGTCACGCAGCTGCAGATATATTAACCCTGGGCGCCACCGCACCGGTCGCGCGCACGTCATGCCGTCTCGCATACATGCCTACTCGCCCACTAGAACAGAGATCATGTACATTTAGCTCATGTATCCTCCAGGTCGTCCCAAGATCATCCAATCATAGCTCATAACCGCGTGAGAAAGTGTCTTCCTTGCCTCGTTAGCTTCTCAGCCCGCCCACCTGCTGTATGTCCTCGCGTGGTTTACAGGGGGTCAGACGCAGGAACAGAATAGCTACCCGTCCCCTGTCCGTACACATCACTGATACGTACCACACAGCCGCCCGTAAAGCAGCGATGCATACGAGCGTCTAATTTTCCGCCCAGCCGCCCCAACGCCGAACCAAGATCCACCGCAGCTACCAGGTTTTCCGTCTCACACCCAGCTGTTAGTCGTGTAGGGGTACGTGCAGATCCGGGACCACCAGAATCAAGGAAATTAGTCAAAAAGAAAAGGTGGAGGGGGCGTGTGCATCTGGAAGATCCCGGTTTGGAGAGAAAAAGAAGCAAGGTTGATAGATCTCGCATATCTCATCTCTTCCAGATCTCGCATTGCTGCGACCCCCAAGCCACGTACACACTAGATTCGGTTCCTCCCAGAATGTGAGACATGAAACGGCCGCTAAAAGTAGTCTAAACAAACGACATCTGTAGAAAATGGTGTTAAGGGTGAGGTAGTAAAACTTTTGTGCCGTTTTTTCCCTCTTGCCTCTGATTTTTTTTTTCTTAGGCAATGAGGTTCTCTTTTTTTTTGGCCATTAATATTTTAAATCCCTTTCTTTTTCTTTTTCCCCTTGGCGCCTACCGTTAAGGAAAATATTACTGTAGAGAGGAAATGAGGAATGTGATAATTTTGAACGCGGCAAGCTTGTAAGGAACCGCCGGCAGATATGGGGAGATTGGTAGGTAGCGAAAGCAGTAAGCTTTAAGATTGCTCTCTCCTTAGTATTCGGGCGAGGGATACCGCTCACGGGCCTTCTGGTACTCTTTCGAGTGCTTCTTCTCGGCCTTCTTCTTCAGCGACCTGGTTTTTTTCGGTGACGGTTAGCAAATGTGGTGGTTCGAAATCACAGGGGTTCGTTCGTTGACAGATGTGGAGAGTAGAAAACATCGAGGCTCCTTTTTTTTCTTCTCCTCTCCGTCGTGCCACAATTTCTTTTCTCCGCTGTCTTGTTTGGAGAAATGCAATTTCTCCAATTCTTCCATGTTGGAGGGAGGTTACGAAGGGGGAAAAGGGGGGGTTGGCTATGCGAAAGAAACTTACGAGACTCTCTTGGACGTCCACTCGAGGTTCGACCGCACCTCCTGCGCGTCCTGGAGGCCGTCGGCGAAGCGGGCGCGCGTCTTGGCCAGGCGCGCCTGCGCTTTGGCCTGCAGCTCGAGGAGCTCGCGGTGCTTCGCGTTGAGGTTTCCGGAACTGTTTAAAGTTTGGGATTGCATTTAGTCGTCTATACCCTGCTATAGTTTTGGGGAAACGGGGGAACTCACGTCTGTGCCTGCACGGCTAGGCTGCGGTCCAGGGGGATCGGGTCGAAGGTGTCGGCGAAGCGCTCCTGCATGTACTCGTTGAAGTCGACGCCGCTGGCGGAGCCGGCGGAGCACTCGCCGTCGCAGCAGGCGCTGCCGCCGTCGTGGTGGTGGTGCTGATGGTGGTGGTGCTGGTGGTGGCCGTCGCCGTAGCCGGTGCAGGAGGAGGAGGAGCAGACGTGGGCCCCGCCGACGGTGGCGGTCGGGTTGCTGCTGTAGGTGCCGCCGCCGGAGGAGACGACCGAGTGGTCGCCCTCGGGCGGCGAGACCGAGTAGGACGACGGCTGCGGGTAGTACCCGTACTGCGAGTCCTTGCCTGGGGCCGTGGGGATGGGCACCGCGGAGGTGCTGTAGTACTGGGGCGTGTAGGAGGCCATTGTGTGTGGTGTGTGGGTATGTATGCTGGGCTAGTATGGTAAGGGATACTAGATGAGATGAGGGTGTATGTGACCAGTGGCGTGTAAGACCTTGATGTCTCTGTGTGTAGATAGTGTGTGTATAGGTGTGTGGGTACGTCTTGGAAGTGTATGTATGTGAGTGTGTATAGGGCAAAGACAAGTATGTTTTTGACTAAGTCGAAAAGTTGTTTGAATCTTCACGATGTGATAGATATCTCGAGAGAGGAGTTGAGAGAGATGAGTAGGATGAAGAAGAGTGATAGAGAAAGGAAGAAGAAAAGGAGAGTTCAAACCGTCAACAACGACCCCTTTTATACTTTTTCAGAGGCCATCGATTACTATACCATCGAGGCCTTTTCTCCTTCTCCTCTGACCCCAGGACCGGAGGGATAACAGCCTCCGGCAATGCCATTCGTCCGATCTGTGGATAGTACGGGATGGGATAGAGGCAGACCATGGTAGAGAGGCTTGATGGCCGACCCCGCTCGCTCGCTTGCTTGCCCATGATAATGGCTCGAAGTGAGAGACGAAAGGATGTACGTACATAGGATGAATAGTAAGAGAGGGGACTAATAGAAACGAAGATAGGGACAGGGACAGGGGGGGGGCTAGCAAGGTAAGGGCGATATACCAGTGTAAACAAGACGATGTATAACGAAACGATATGTGTGTACGTATGCATCATGGTATACATAGGCGGAATTAGGGAATGTGTAAAGGAGATCTGTGTGCAAGTACAGGACTGAGCTTGCTTGCATATTACTCGCTTGTCTAACCCGGGTAGCCTGGACATGCGGCCTGGGGGTCCGTCTGTACGGTACGGTACAGATGGCCCTGTCTCGACATCTCCCCGGGCCCTGGACTTGTACCCACCTGTCTGACTGGTTGTATACTGTCTACTTGAGTTTCTTGTATAGGTGGGCGAGCCTGCCTGCTCGGTATCACTCTCTAGACCTCGTTTGTTTGGGATCATCTAGCCTATTCATTTTCCCAGCGAGGGGGATACATAGATCGACAAGGCAGAAAGGAGAAAAAAGTCCGGCAGTTACTGGATACAAGGAACCAGATGTGCGTTTGCTTGATCTGGTGCAACTTAATGGGTGAGCGAGCCCATATAGGGAAACTCAAGTATTATGCAAGCGTGACAGCATAGTCTAGTCATCATCGACACGCAGACTCACCCCCCTCTACATATTAACCATACTGGAGCACCGCAGGCCCAGATTCGATGCCCGGTTGCGGATTTGGCATCGATTGCTCCAGTGTGGAGCCTTCAGAAAAGAAAAGAAGAGAATGTGAAAAAGATATGCCGGGAGGCGAATATCACTGCCGTACGGAATGGGGCGACGGTGAAGATCAAGGATGGCTTTCCTTTCTAGTGGGGGGGGCGGGGGGGAGTGGGAGCATCAGATGCAGAGCCTCTGGTTCTTGACCATGGATGGCATGGATAGCCGATGAACAGACGATGTCACGGGGTCGAGTTTGATATGTATGGGGCATGAGGCGTGTATAAGTCCCGCGTGAAGGTACATGAGTCTCGAGGATAGGTACTTCGGGACGGAGTGTCGTATATGACGGAGACGCCGAGTTGTTCGCCAGGGGACGGGTGAATGGGTCGATAGACAAAAGAATACGGCTGATAGGACGGGATATCTAGGTAGTCAGGGTACCAGAGGGATCCATGAAGGTTTAGCGATGAGTTGGACAACTGTCTGCATGGAGGCATTCCAAGCAGGAAGCTAGTCCGAGAGTATATAGAACGAAAGGCCCTTCCAGATGCAGATGTAACTTTGAAGGTACTACCATAGAAGGCAAAACCATACAGGATACTTAGGGGTGTGTCTCTATTACGCCATTAGGGTTGGAGCGTGGCATGTAGACTCTCTATGGCGTCTTGGGTGGTGGCGGCGTGTAAACGGGAAAGACGGAGGATAATCATGTCGTCTAGATCCATCCGGCCCCAACCTCACCCAGTCGGGTGTCTCGTTCGACATTGAGACCGAGGAGCAGCTTCCAACAAGCGCGCTGACGCTAATGAGCCTAGCTGTAGAAGCAAAAGCAGCGATGGATTTTCTTTCCCTCGCGCCACGGTTCAAGGGGAGGTGGGAACAGCGGACTGCATATGCCATGTAGCAGCCCAGTCGGACGACTCCGTTGGTAGTAATCCCAGCGAGAAGAGGAGGGAGGCATGAAGCCATGGACCGTCAGAGCAGACATTCGAAATATGTCAAGTTGCCGTTGACTGGTCAGGTCAGGCAGAAGTGCAGCAAGTCGGGCATTTTGTGTGCTGATGTGTTGTCAAGTCCCAGAGCCACCCGAATTATTTGAATTTTTTATTTTTCCCTATTTTGCCCTTTTAAGGGGGAGGGAACCTTGACTAGCCCGAAAGGGGGACATCTTCATCCCAATTGCCAGGATTGCCTTCCCCCAGCTGCAAGAAATACCGCCTCAGGGGGATCCCCTGTTCCGGGTGCATTCTGTACTGTAGGTATGGATTGTACATATTCCTTGGGCCGCTTAGGCAGAAAATTTCCAGAATATGTAAGGATGGAATTTTCTGATTGGCTGAAAATTCAAGAAATCTGGCGGTGGGAAGGGTAAGGAACATGCACGATGGAGGGAAGAGACAAGAAAAAATATTAAGGGAAATATAGACGAACCGAATTACTAAGTTGCTTGGCTCACGAACTGTCTGAACTGGGGGGGGGGGGGGGGGGGCGGGCGGGCGGGGCGGCCCCGGCGGGGGGCGGCCCCGGGGCGGCCCCGCGGGCGCCCGGGGGCAGGGGGGGGGGCG
>MU404221.1:0-54246 GCA_022695795.1 Biscogniauxia marginata
TTTATATTATCTTTGGGTCTGTTAAAAAAAATTTGTTTTTTTTTTTTTGTTTTGGGCCCTGGGTTGGGCCCGTGGTGATTTGTAGGGTTGGTTTCCCCCCCCCCCCCCCCCCCCCCAAAAAAAAAAAACAAAAAACAAAAAAAAACAATGCTATCTGAATACCTCTACCTAGCATTATACAAACCTGAGTTGTGACACAATATTCGAATCGATCTTATTGAATTTCATCAAGCTAACACATTCACATCATGAGCGTAACTAGCGAGAAACTAATAACACATGATTTCATAGCACCACTTACGTATCGTACTACGCCGGGGTTGAGGCCGTCTGTTAATATCCCAGAGCGGAGGAAGACTACCTATTCAGTCACATACATTATTTCTCATTAAACATTTTTTAGAATACAGAAAAAACCACATCATCAATAAATCCCCCAAACATAAGCTACTGCGCCTGATTCCTTACTTTCGCTTTTCAATTTTTGAGAGCATAGGTAAATTGCTCCACCCCACCCAATATTAGGGATCACCCTTATATATCCATATCTAATCCAGGGGTTTCAGCGAGGTTTCAGCCTAATTAGAAGAGACCGAAAAACAAAGCGGCAGCAGCCATGAGAGTGCCCACGGCTCCGGAGCCCACGGTAACGGCGCCGCCGGTCGGGACGGTGGTAGGTGCCGTGACGGAGGACGAGGCCGGTGGCGGGGTAGAGGTGACGGGGACCGTCGTGTTCGGGTAGGAAGTGGGCGCGTCGGACGCCGTGGCGGAAGTCCCATAGCTGGTCGACAGGGTCAGGACGCCGGTGAAAGAGGGCAGCGTCTCGGTCGGGGCCGTGTAAGAAGGCCCCACAGTGGGATAGGTAGGTCCCGTGATGAGGGTGTCCGAGAATGACGGAGAGCTGACCGTCGTCGGATACGAGGTCACGTCTGTAGTTGAGGGCGACGTGGGATATGTTGGTAGCCCAAGGTAAGTCGACGACACGACGCTCGTAATGACGGTATCTGAAAACGACGGCGAACTGACGGTGCTGGTAGGGTACTCCGTTTCGGGAGGGCAGGTGTCCTCAGAGGTGGTCTGGTATACGGACGATGTGGTGCTCGGGTTCTCATACCCAGCCGAACTCTCGCTTGGGAACCCTGGATACCCGCCTCCCTCAGTTGTCGTTGGGTAGGTAGCAGAAGCAGTAGCGATCAGTAGGGCGCTTGCGCCGATGTACTTGGTAAGGCCAACCATCTTTTCAAAGTTCGTTAAGAAGTGAATGACTAGTGATTAAAATGACCGATAGGTGAGCCCTTTCATGACCTTGGTGCTCAATAGCGAGAGACTTGATCGAAGCATACTTGAGATGCGAGAGAGGTGAGAAGAAGATATAATACTGGCTGATGGCTGGCGGGAATTTTAATTAAAAGATCTTGGCGAGTCATCCTCGCGTGATACTGAAAGCCTGTTTGAATGGTTATGGCTTAGATGCCCCTCGCGGATCCTATACAGGATTGTTCTTGGCTGACAGCACGAAACATATGCAGGGATTCATGACTCTGTCACGGCGTCGGCGATCCGTTAGCTTCAACTACTCTGCTATTGAACTCGGTCGCTTGGTCGACGATTTGGCTTGATGTCTGGCAGTCTGGCAGTCTGGCAGTCTAGTCACTGTGATGTGGTTATACGAACACAAGACAAGGGAGCAGCCGCTTCGGTTGGCTGGGAGAAGTCAGGAGTATAGTGTGCTACCTGATTTGGCAAGTTGACCCAATCTCGATCCTCTGCCTGTGCAATGTGACGTGCTTGTGGAGTAGTATTTTCGGGATGTGATGCTCATCATTGGGCGGGATCGTATTAGCCTCCGAGGACTAAAACGAGAATGAGCATGCTTGGCCATGTTGACAGGCTTCCCCCCACGATAGAGGAAGGGAAATGAATGTATGTCCCGTCGCCCAAAAATAAACAAATAGGATCGATTAATCATGTTACGTGATAAACACACCATCGTGCCCTCACCTCTGTATATGTAGCACTGCGAAGGAGCGGTAATTATGATATTGCTTTTTGTTAACGCATATATGTCCGTCTGTTTGCCCATGCCCGAGAAGGTTCTGTGGGAATATTGTCAAATATTTTTTATCCCGGCTTGATGCTGGGGTTCGTACATTGAGACCTAAATTGCGTAAAAGAAGAGTATATAGAGAAAGCTTTAAATAAGAATGGAGGCTTAAAAGTCCATAACTCGCGATCGCCTAAGATCATTTAGCTAGCCGAACCTAGAAGTACTATACTTGTCTATTAACACTAATAGGTAAGGAACACAACGTAAACGAATCACTCTAGTCATAGGTGACGGTCGCGCATCGTCAAGGAATAAATATCTTCTTGATGTGGCATTGGGGAGTCCCGGTGCGCTGGCGACGAGAAAGAGGAAGAACTAGTAACGTGGAGAATATAGCTGGCTGAGCGCAGGTTAGTTGCTTTTGAGATTATACTGGGCAGTCTCACTGTACTGATAACCCGTTGCATTAAATGGGTTGTTCGGTTACAAGCGCAACAGCGCCTAGTCGATGTGACTTGATTTATTCCAGTTATATTAGCTCTAAGATCTGATGCAACAGGAGGGTTGCCATCGACTGCGAAGGTGCATGAAATCCGGAGTCGATAGACCTTACAATATAGTCTCGTCATGCGGTAACCTCGTATATGTGTGCGGAGTACCGAGACATATACAAATGTACCTAGGTATTTACTTTAGGTTAACATCAAGTCGCCATGGAGAACAGCGGTTCGTAGTTTGCTGATATCGGCATGCGTCGCCTTACAGCACCCACCTACGACGACTGTTCTCCAGCGTTGCCGGTCCAGAGCGCCGGCTACAATATCTGCGAGTTGGCGCTCCCACGGAGACTGAGAAGCTGTTTAGTATGTCTGCCTATAGGTATCGTCCTTTTCGGCAGTAAAAGTTTGAGAGGCTAGAAAACTTACCACAGGAGCTATACGATTATCTGGTTCCCGCCATGTTTTTGTGACTGTGTCGTACACTTCTCCATTGGTTCCGTCAGGATAAAGAATTAGGCTTGGCCAAGTCTTAAGTCGACTAGTAATGACCAACTTAGACACAGAATCTTCGTACATGAGAATCAGTTCAGGAAGCTTAGCTACCTGTGTGCAGTTGATACCTATACCCCATGGTAGGTTTTCAGAATAGTCGTTTCCGAAAACAGCCTCAATCACTTGATCGACGGTGCTGCCATCAGGCAGAGTGTAGTCATTTCCGGGAAAGACACAAGATATCCAGTATGGAATATTTCTACGTAGAATAGAACATTCCCCAGGAGAAGAGGTTGGTGGGCGCGCGAAAAGTTTCCGTATCGCCTTTATTTCGTCGAGTCTGGGAACTGTCTCGAAAGCAAGGTAACCAATGCGAGTATCTAGGTTGTCAATTTGATCAAACAAGCGAAGTCGATCAAGATGCCAGCATAACAAGTGCTCGGTCGAATTGTGGGCGGCATCGTATCGCCCACTGTATTCTTGGCTAGGGATCATACATGCCCCATATGGCCCTATACTCAGAGCAACGGTGGCGGTCGGTGCCTTGGCCTGCTCGGCGATTGACAAGGCGAGATCTAGGTAAGGCGGGATTTCGGATCGCAGTATACCGTTCGGATGGTTTGGGGTTCTAGTTCGCGCGAAGCCTTCGACGGAGACTTGATACGTAGCCGTCAACAGGATGTCAACTGGGACACGGCCGAAGTCCTCTTGGCACGAACGAAGAGTATCTTGATCGGAGAGGAGCAGGTGGGAAGACCAAAGCGGCGTATTGTAGTCGAATTTGACGCCATATTTATCTTCTAGAGATGTGCCTAATCCGCCGTCGAGAAGAAGTAGTCTGGATGGTGATGCCGTGGGGGTCATAGTTAAGAGACCATATCCGTCTGGACGATTCAATGTGGATGGATACCTAGCTAGGGCATGAGTTGTCGGAGTAATAAGAAATAAAGTTGCTGGTTTAAACCTGATCCCATGATCTAGAGGTATAGTGTACGTAGATTGAACGTGGAGGATTATCTAAGTCAGCCCACTTTGCTACCTTCATGTACATTACTATGTAGGTAGAGGTTACCTATGACTTGTTCTGCGTGGGGCCCTGCAGTGCCGCGGGTGCCGAGTGAATCCTTGGGCATACATAGTAGGTAATATTTGGCAGGCCGTTTATCCGATGGGCTGTAGTGGACCTTGGGCAGGTACCCAGGTACCTAATGAAAGCCCGGTCTGACCTTAAATTACCTAATCCAACTGAGCCACCTCGGTGTCCCAACCTCAGAATAGGTACCTACCCAGGCCATTTTCAACCGGCATCGCCTCATCAGGACAGAACCAAAGCGGCAAAGCGGCACCGCAACAGCGTCGCTTTTTAATGAGTGACCTGTATTTCAACCAGTAATATATCCCGCTAAGTTAATTTTTCAGCTGGCTCGACACTCTGTCCCCATGCAAACGAACCTCTGTCTCATCACGATGTGCGCTTATAAGACGACAAACCAGCCGGGTCCTTTCACTGCTACACTGCTTGTACGCACCCTAGCTCCGGACATGGCCTGCGTTAAGGACTAATGTTGTTGCTTATTCCAAGATTGCGCGTAATGCACCACATTCCGGTCCCCTCCATCCCCCAGTCTCTCTTCCCTCCCGTCTCTTTCAAGATTTCGATTTCGCAGGTACGCCTCGTGATTCGCCCAGGGGACCTTCGAATTCGCTCAGCAGAGTGGCCATCCAAGAACGCCATCGCCCGCCTCTGATCTCCATCTTCTACTCCTCCTCAATTGTCCATCGAAGACATCGTCCCGGATCCCCGCTTGTGCAAGTGGCTGTATTAATTGGCCAACCGCTTCTTCGTTTACCTCAAGCTCCATCCAGCCTTGTGGGAACCGGCCGCCGTCCCAGGACGTAGATAGGCTCCTCCGGTCTCTCCGGCTTGGCTCTTGGCTGATATCATCGCCGGCTGATCGGTGTCAAGTCGTCGTGCGAGTGTCGGACCGCACCGTGTCTGACATCATTACTCCCTACCCATCCACCATGTCTACATCCAACCATGACCCGCTAGACATCGACGGTAGCCCGTCCCCAGACCGGACTGTTCCGACCGCCAATGGGGTCAACGGTGAAAAGACCGCCCAGCAGGTACCAGGAGACCGCCCGCCGCCAAACGGTGGCGATGCACAACACGCGGTCGCAAATGAAAAGCAGGGCGGTTCGCCCCCGCATCGTCACAGTACCTTTAAGGACAAGATTAAACACCAAAAGACGAAGATCAAGACTAAAGCCAAGCCCCCGGGCGGCTTCGACTCTACTCCAATACCCGATGCGCCGCCCGGATACACGGTGAAGTTCACCTTCCACCGCGCTGAGAATTTACCTGCTGCCGACTTAGGCACGGGCTCCTCAGATCCCTTTCTGACGGCAACTCTGACGACCGCCTTGCCAAAGCGACACAAGGAGGACCCCGATCTACGTTTTCGGACCCGGACCATCAGGAAGACCCTCGAGCCCCAATGGGAGGAGGAGTGGATCATCGCTAACATCCCCTCATCTGGCTTCAAGCTGAAGTGCCGTCTATACGATGAGGATTGGCCCGATCCCAATGACAGGTTGGGCAATGTGACTATTATAGTGCCGTATGTCGGTGAAGACTGGGAAGGTTTCGCGCCTCCGGGCAAGGAATTCGAGGTCAAGAAGCGTGCTGGCAGTAAGCGTGCCTACATCCTCAAGGCTTGCGCCAGTGCTTTCAGCCATGGAGTGTCCATGACTCCTAGGTTGTTTGTAAGTGCGTTGGTTCTCGGTAGATCCGATCCACCCCATGGCCAGATGTATACTGTTGGCCCGACATACTATTTCAAGCACTTCTCCCCTATGATTGGGAGGATGATGGGCATAAAGGTCAACAAGGACGAGGCTGATGACGCGAACGACCATGAAGCTAGGCCCGCCTCCAGTCACACTGGCAAGCAAGCCGACAGGGGAACCCAGAAATATGATTTTCAGGCTAACGAGATACAATTGGCTGGACCGGTACCGCCGAAGCTTTATCATAGATACGTCGAGTTCAGGCCTATCATAGGTCTTCTATTCAGGGGTAGGGGCCTCCGTGGTCGTCTTCTCAACAAGGCTTTGCACCACCAGCATGATCGAATATACAACTTTGACAGAGGGACCGAATGGGGTACCTTCAAGCCATGCTCCGAAGAGGCGAGTCTTCAGTTCTTAAAGATGGCTCACTTCGATAACGGCGGCCGTCTGTTTACCTACGTTATCACCTGCGATGGTCTGATGAGATTTACTGAGACGGGGAAGGAATTTGGTATCGATCTGCTCAGTAAACATACGATGCACAGCGATGCCGAAATATATGTTGCTTGCTCGGGAGAATTTTTCATACGGAGACTGAAGAAGTCGAGGAGGAATCCCGAAGGGCCAGAATCGAGTCAATCCACTCATCTTGCTGATGCTATCGAAGGAGAGCCACCCAAGAGCCCCGCGCCGACAAAACCGCAGTACTATCAGCTGGTCATCGATAACGATAGCGGTACCTACCGGCCAGACAAAATGATATTGCCCGATTTGCGTGCATTCCTGGAGCGCAACTTTCCCGGATTAGACATAGTCACGTTAGCCTGTGATGATCCTGAAGACCAGAAACTCAAGGCAGACCGGCTCGAGCTGAAGAGAAGAGAAGGACGCCATATCAATATGGTGCTTAACCGCAGCCCTAGTGCCAGCTCATTTAGCTCAGATGATGTCAGTGATCTTGATGAGATGGAACGGGCTGGTGGGGCAGGGCGTAAGAGTAAGAGGGAACGTGCATGGGAGATGCTCGAGGAGCCAAGGCGTCTCAAGGCGGAGGTGACAGGCGCGGTCACTGGCAAATTCGCTAGTGGACCTAGCGGAAGTGGTGCGGCTCACTAAACAATACAGCTATACTGTTTCCTTTGTTGATTTCACTCTCCAATCCCCTTGCAAAGAGGTTGGGAATGGGTGGTTTGAATTCTTGCTATGCGCGTTTCTGCCATAGATATCAGCCGCATGGTTCCAAGCCATCAGTTGAGCATACATATTGGTAGTTCACATCGATTCGATTCCATTGATATCCCGATCTTGGCTGATTAGATTCTTTTCTTTAATATTATACGTACCTTATTAATAGATATATATGACTCTGAGACTAAGATGTGGAAATAGCCACGGTCAATCATAGACTATACTCGTATCTTCATAGTAACGTATTGACAATTCCCATGGTTCATAGTGTCCAAGCCTCCGTTTCTAATATCATAGTGAGTACATATTTGATACACTCCTGCATACAAGGTGGGGTAGGTAGTAATAATTGCGAAGACAAGATTTATACGTTATGTTAGCATCATTGTGCCGTTGCTGGGCTCCAGCGACGACACTTCTATGTAGGCACACGCGGAGGGTGTGAAAGGAACATTGAAATTTAAGAGCGACATAGGTATATATCCTTGGATGTTAGAAGTTGTAGTTAGATTCATTAGGCTAGCATCTCAAATTACCAGGAGGGTCTTATATGCCATTAGTATGCAAATGGTTCATTTAATACTTACCTGATACCTAGTTTCATTCTGCTTCGTTAATCTTCTATCAATACAATCAACAAGGTGGATGGGTTGTTATCATAAAACTGTCGACTTTTATTTTATTTTAGCCGAGATCAACGTCTTCTAACCCATCGTCCCGATTAGGTGGCCCCTTTACATGATGCGCTTCCTTTCCACCACCCTCTGCTCGCGCGGCCGGCATCTTCTTCAACCCCCAAGCCCCCGTCATCGTCTTATCGAAGGCCTGCCTTCTCGAAGCGCTTGAGGAGTTGGCGGGTTTGTCCGCGGACGGCAAATGAGCGGGAGCCGGCGAAGTCATAGGGGTAGGCCCGGAATGGGAGTTCTCGTAGGCGAAATCTCGCGGTGGCACTTGCGGCGGAACGTCCGCCGGTAATGTCTGGCCTCCTTTCCTGCCCCCTTCCTCGAGCGCAATCGTCTTATCGGCGGCCGCCCGGTCTCCGAATTTACGAACGAGCAGGGCCACGATCAGGGCAATGATAGCGGTAGCCAAGATTACTACCACGATGAATATCGCGGGAAGCAGATTATCGCTTTGCCACGGCGGTGATGTCAAATCACTGCTGCTGCTTGTAGGGGCTCCTTGGGAAGGAGTCGGCTCCAGCATCTCCCTTACCTTTTTGTTAGAGGCCGGAGGGGTCAACAAAGAAATAATTGGCATAATGTTCTAGAATAGCTGTAAAAATAAGTCTCTATCAGATGTTTAAAAGGCGAACATGGTCAGCTTCACAGAAGCTGGGTAGAAGTATAATCAAAATGGTATAATTGTCGTTAGAATAATATCCAGCAGACCCTCGACAGATCTTTCTTCACAACCATTAAAGGCCTTGATGAGATATATATCCCTTGCTCGAGGACAGTGAAATGCTTTGAATTTCGTCTTCTGGGATGTCTTTGTCCTGTTGTACGTGGTAACATAGTAGCTGTTTAATAGAACAATCATCCCTGTGCGATTGTGAACCACCTAGGTAATTATGACACCGAGAGTTGTTTGATTGATACCTGAAAGGTAAAGCACATAAAAAGAACCCTTTTAACCAAACAACAACTTTCTAATGCCAAGTTCTAAGGAGAATTCCTCCTTATTTTTCTCTTCGATTTGTAAGTCCATGGCCTCTCTTTATGGCAGCTGCCAACGGCCCGTCAAACGACTAACCCAAGTAGGTAGGATAATGACAACAAGTGCGCCCTTCAAGTGGGTTTGCCATCTGAAAAAAAAAGCCCGCAGTTGTAAGTCACAGTTGTAAGTAATGAATTCCCGGCATCCAGGTTCACATCTTAAATATCGATAAAGTACGTAAGACCTTCTAAATCTAAACAACAAAATTTTTTCTTTTTTGAGTTTCCATATAGTATACATTTATACATAAACCACGTAGAAACTCGACTTCCAAAGTCACGATGGCAACTTCTACAACGGCCCTGGAGCTCCAGGATATCAGAACCACCGTTGTCCAGCGCGAGACAGCTCACAGCGCAGACCATGAGCATGTGAATGTAGACCCCTTACTGCGAGCCTCGCAGGTGGCTGATTCGGATGTCCCCGAGGGGGGTTACGGATGGGTGGTCGTCGCGGCTTGTGCAGTTCTCTCGTGGTGGGTGATCGGGACGAGCTACAGCTGGGGAGTTATACAAGGTGCTCTCGTCGAGGAGGGTCTCTCGACCCCAGCTGTGCTGTCATTCGTCGGGGCCCTTGGGCCTACGATGCTCGCTAGCACTGCTATCTTTAACTCTAGGATCATACGGCTTCTCGGGCTGCGAAACGCTGGTCTTGTCGGCATCTCCCTCATCGGGTTCGCAGAGATACTAAGTAGTTTCGCTGTGAAGAGTGTCCCCGGCCTCTTCGTGACCGAGGGTGTCGTACTGGGGTTTGGATTTGGGTAGGCTATCTTCACCACGCCTCCAATATATCCGATGTAGCTGACGCTAATCTGAATGTAGTCTTTGCTTCATGGTCGGTCATCGCCATTGAAAACGTAATTTAGTCGTATAGGAACCGCATTAACTCCATGCCAGATCACTTCGAGCACGCCGGCACAATATTCAGCAAGAAACGAGGACTGGCAAATGGTATTGTCTTTGCTGGAGGAGGACTCGGTGGTGCAGGCAAGTAGTTTCAACCTGCAGTCTTCTCCCTCCTAATGACTATGTCTTAACAGTTATTTTCAAGCTCTCTTTCTTTGTTAGAAGTACAAATTGCTGACTCCTTCTGTTGTAGTCCTGAGCGTAGCCTTGGATCCCCTGATTAGAAATATTGGTGCAGCTTGGACGTTCCGAGTCCTTGGACTTGCGACTATCGCATCAGGCCTACCTGCTGCATGGTTTATTAAGGAACGTACAATAATGCCCAGACCAGCAATTGTGGAATGGTACGCTTTGCATTCCCTCCCAAGCCTTTTTGGGAAGATATCATACTTACCTATTTCATCTAAAGGCGCCTATTCAAAGATCCAAACTTTGTCCTAGTCTTCATAGCTGGCGCTATCGGCACCTTCCCTCTTCTAGTCCCCCCTTTCTTCATACCTCTCTACGCTCACGCTATTGGTTTATCCTCGGGTGTTGGAGCTGGTTTGCTAGCGGGCTTCAACTTTTCATCAGCTCTGGGGAGAATCATTTGCGGCTTGTTGTGCGACGTGATTGGCCCACTCAATGCCTTGTTCCTGTCCCTACTCTTGAGTGCTGTAAGCATGCTCGCTGTATGGCCGGCGTCTAGCACTCTGCCGCCACTGGCAGTATTTGTTATTGTCAACGGACTGGCGAACGGTGGATTCTTCTCGACAATGCCTACAGTCGTGGGCAACGTTTTCGGCTCTGCTCGGGTTACTGGTGCCATGAGTATGATCGTAACAAGCTGGGCTGGTGGCTATCTACTGGTAGGATCCATATAACCCCTGTATTGAGAACTCAATCTGATTCATACAGGGTGCCCCTATTGCTGGATACTTGCTCGATGCTTACGGCGGCGAAAGCGCTGGGTTTAAGGCGTACCGGCCAGCGATGTTTTACGCAGGGTCTCTAGCTCTAGGTGCTTCTGGGTTTGTGGAATTGGTCCGTCTGCGTAGAAGTAGCAATTTCTTTGCCAAGCTGTGAACTCAGCTATAAGACGAAGGTATGGTATAAACAGGCGTGCCGTTCAAGAAAGCCCACATAGAAAAATGAAGGCGACCTCCATGTAATTTTAATTTAGATTCAACATTATTTGTCTTAACAACGTCGCCAATCATCTATGCAAAGCTATAATAATGATGTGAAAGACGCAGCTATATGTAGTCACTACTGTCGTTGAGACGAGTTTTACTAAAATTTCAACCATACGTCTAAGCTATGCTCTGCATATAGGAACCAATTGCGTTTGGCTAGTGTGCCTACAATGGCATTGACTAGTAAGCTTGATCCCTATTTGGCATCCCTGACCTTAAATCATGGCGTTGCCGTGATCACCTAACCCATTCAGCCGCACATTAACCCGGATTTAGTAGTATACTCCCCGCTGCTGGTATATATCCAAGGAGCGCACTACGAAGATGTCTAATATCATCGGTTTACCTGAGGAAATCTTTAGATACCTTACGTCTGACTGTAATATTTGCACAAGGCAATCCTTCGTGTACCTCTGTGGAACTCAGAGCTGACAATCGCTGCACCAAACATCAGTGGTCTATGAGATCTTATAAGAGATACGGATGCTTTCTTTGTTCATGACAGTATGTTAGATAGACTTCTACCAGTAGCTAGCTTGCTCTTGAGCTTTGACTCACTTCAAGAGCCATGTGTCTCGGCGAAAAAGTAAAAGTTCCTTATACCACTTAATCACCTGATGAGAACCTAAGATCTTCGAGTAGTACTATAAAGTAGCACTGCTTCCTAACAGTTCTGGTCATATAATAGGGGAGCCTAGACTTTGTACAGTGTGTCACGAACAACACGAGCCTCCTGTGAGTATCCATCAGAGTCCAACTAGCCATGTAGCCATTGTAACGTGCCTTTGCAGAGTTGTTCCATACTAATGTATGGACGGTTTCTATCAGCGTTTGACTGAGACCTACATGTAAGGTGGTAGATATGGACACCGCTCAGGTAATATATAAATGTAAACAAGAATATATGCGAAGAACTTCCATTTCGAACCAGTCCTTTTTTTTTTCGGGGTCTCACTACGAGGGGTCCATTAAATAAGCTTCTTCAGGAAGGTGATAGATTGTTCTTCTAAGCTTCTTGAGTGTAATTAATATCTGATATCTGGATTCTAGCCGCAGTCAATATCATATCGTTATGTGTGGCTCGTGACTTCTCGCGTTTTACTCGGGTTCCTGGGTACGTTACATAGCAATATATTTCCTCTGGCGCCATCATACACACCACGCACGTATAAGACGAAGTGGGAGCTGCTTGGCTGATAGCCTCATGCAATATATGAATAATAATTAATACAAGCTTAACTAATATCATGATGTTTCGCTGCATTCCGATTACCACCCAACTTTTCGCTCTGACCTGCATACAAACGACTCCAATGACATAATAACTTGGAACTTGGCTTATGCATAACTGGTAGACTACATGGCCCCGCCTGTAGAGCAACCCGGTCACGAGGACCTTGAAAAGCAGTGTGTAGGCATTGGTAATAAATTCTATAATCAAGAGGCCAACCTTGTCGACCAATCGGACTAAGAACGGAGTTACCACATTACTTTATTAGAGCAAGATTAGCACTTCGTCCCTAGGTACATGTAGCACAGAAAGTTCAGCTACTCGCAATTCCGGCGACCGTTACCCTATGTATAAAGTGCTTCCCCTATAGGTATGCACTCTTCCATATTCATAACTAGGCACCGTAGTACTACATGCCTACCTTTACGTCGTACTCACATCCCTGTTTGTATAGAACCCCTAAACAAGTACCGTTCGTCCTACGAGTGCGGGGTTGTGAGGGTCCTTGGCATTACCTAGTCGCTGACCTATCTATAGTTCTTCAGATTAAGTTGTGGAGCTTTTCACGGTATATCATATGTATTCGGCTCACTCCGTTGCGGGGGGCTGAGATAAGCTTCAAGGGGATGGGAAGCTGCTGAATATATGAATATGTGTTAACAATTTAATACTAATGTAGCCATATGACATACTTTGGGGGCTGCTAGTAGATTAATATCCCATAACTAGGTACTTACCTATTCACATATAAATGCCTCACTTGACTTCTCTCTCTATGTGCTTTTTTCCCCTTCAAACTATTTGTATCCGTACGTGTGTATTATACAAAATAGGCTATGACGCGTCCATGGGTTCTTAAGTGGCTACATATAACCTGGCAGTATTATTCTGTACCAAGACTATATACCTATATACCATCCAACGCCAAGAAATAATACTAGTCTAGAACTTGGCGATGAAAGAAAGTTTGAGTCTGACCGCCGACTCAACCAGGCTTTGAGAGATGATTGATAAGTGCTAAGAGTATCGCCTGAATAGGAAGGCCACGAGCAAAACACCACGAGACTCATGTCCGAGACTCTTACACATGCGAAAACGACCGCTTGGCATTGCCGCGAGATGCTACCCTATGATAAAGCCGGCTCCTCATACTATTGGGATCGTGTCTGCGGGTCTGAGCCTAAGGTTGTACTGACCGGCTACTAGTCAGCCGCTATCTAGGCGATTTGATCGGAACCCCTAGTCGGATCTAAACCCATAAGCCGGCCAAGACGCCGTAGCCGCTATCCTTCCCGTCTTCCACACGGGTGCTGGTGCTTCATTTCTGCAGTCATTCCGAGAGGAGAACATCGTCAGACCACCAGACACAATGTATGATGGCGTTTATAGGATCCCTGCACGCTAGACACATAGACTAGCATTCGGTACAAGGCAGTTGCCCTGCTTACGAGCAGGGATGGCAGATAAGAGCTTCCGGAGCTCTGGCAAGTACCTGTCCGAATAGATGCCCCCGAATAAACCACCTACGAACCAACACCATTGACTAGCCTGACCATGCTACCCAGTGAGACCTTGCGAAAACCAGTGATCGGCTTGTTACCTTCCCAGGAAGGTGAAATACCTCAAAAACAAGATGTGTAGTTTGGAACTCCCGGCCCTCTCTCGAGGATAAATAGGCGTGTTGCCCTCGATACAGCGAGCAGCTATAGTGCCTGGGATAGCCAGGAAGAAGCATCATCCGTACTTCTCATCATCACCTACTTAGCCTCCATAGTTTCAAATATGCGTGCTGCCATAATCTTCTCACTTGTGCCTCTGGCCCTTGCCGCTCCGGCCAAGCGGTCCTCGCCAGCCCCTGTGCTGAAGCCGCGAGGTGCTGAGCTCATCGAAAACAAATACATCGTGAAGCTCTACGAGAACGCGGCCATACAAGCCCTCGATGAAACTCTATCTGCTCTCTCGGCTGATGCCGACCACATCTACAACGTCCCCGGTTTCAAGGGATTCGCCAGCACCATGGATGCGTCGACCGTAGAGACCATGCAGAACCACCCCGATGTAAGCTAGACTCGTGGGATTTCAGTGACCCTGTTCATTAACGACGAGTGTATAGGTTGAGTTCATCGAGCAGGATGCCGTCATGAGCATTAACGCTTATGTGACCCAGAGTGGTGCCCCTTGGGGTATTTCCCGTATCTCGCATAGGTCCGGCACCAGCGATTACACCTATGATGACAGCGCTGGCGAGGGAACCTGCGCGTACATCGTCGACACTGGCATTTACACTGCTCATTCGGTAAACAATGGGTTACCACTCTGTTAGACTATAAGCTCAAGCTAACTTCCGTCATAGGAGTTTGAAGGCCGAGCGACTTGGTTGGCCAACTACGCCGATAGCTCTAACAGTGATGGCAACGGTCACGGAACGTGAGTGATCTTGGGAATTATTTATTTTCCTGTATCCCAGGCCATCCTGGATGTCATTAGTTCCCGGCAGCACCTTCTGTTCTAAAGACATCTCTTTTGCACCCCCCCCTTTTTTTTTTTTGTTCTCTCCTAAACAGTTTCACCCAGGGAAATGATAGCTAATACAGGTTTGTCATAGTCACGTTGCCGGCACGGTCGGTTCCAAGAGCTACGGCGTCGCCAAGAAGACGAGCCTCTATGCAGTCAAGGTCCTGGACTCGAGCGGCTCAGGGACGACGTCCGGCGTCGTCGCGGGCATGAACTTCGTCACCTCGGACTCGCAGACGCGCAGCTGCCCCAGCGGCTCCGTCGCCAACATGTCGCTCGGCGGCGCCTCCTCATCCGCCATCAACAGCGCCGCCCGCGCCATGATCAATGCCGGCGTGTTCCTGGCCGTCGCGGCCGGCAACTCCAACGTCGACGCCTCGACCACCTCTCCGGCCGGCGAGGCGACCGTGTGCACCGTTGGCGCCACAACATCGTCGGACGCGCGCGCCAGCTACTCGAACTACGGCAGCGTCGTCGACATCTTCGCCCCCGGGACCGACGTCCTTTCGACCTGGAACAACGGTGGAACTGTACGTGCTGCTTTACGGCCCTCCCTAACCTTCATTCCAATGCCCCCCTGTGCTAACCCGCCGTATAGAACACTATTTCCGGCACCTCTATGGCTTCCCCGCACGTTGCTGGTCTAGGTGCTTACTTGTTGTCTCTCGAGGGCAGCAAGGCCCCCCAGGCTCTCTGCAGCTACATCGCGTCGATCGCGACCTCGGGCGTCTTGTCGAGCGTCCCTAGCAGCACTGTCAACAAGCTTGCTTTCAACAATAACCCTGCTGAAGCTTAGGGGTGAAGCCGGTCGACCAGTTGGTTAACTCGTGCGCTTTTGTTGGTTTGGCTCTATGCTAGTTCGGATTGGGATCTAATATGTGAGAGACTGAGGGTTCTCTAGGGGGGATTTAATGCTGGATTGAATTACGACTCTGTTAGTTTGAATTGATGAATATTAATGCCGTCTCAAACATCCATGTTTTGTGTTGATCCAGAACTTGGGTGAACTAATCGTTTTCCCGAATAAACTACCTAAATAGGTGTATCAATTCGTAAATTAACGTTACAGGTCGTGTCTTGATTGATGAGTTGCCTACCTATCTAACGACCTTACCTAGCTACTATTTTAAACTGGATATTCGGTAGGACGAGAGACCGCTTTACTGATGAAGAGTATCAGCAAGACGTCAAGGGTGTCAGTGTCTTACATGTGCTGAAATATGGGGCTATACGACCCTTGTCACCTGTATCTATCTACGTATATATATAGGAGGGTGAAGCCCTCCTATCCAGACTCACCTTGAACCAATACATAACATCCTATCCTCACATCTTCGTCTCATCTCAACAACATGCTCTCCCGATTCGGGATTCAAAATATGACAGCGGCTAAGGGGGCAAGTATCACAAGCGCAACGAGAACCAACCCCGTTGCGACATTGCTGACGCAAGAGAAATCCGGCCAAATCGATCTCACAAACATCAAATGGTGACCCGTCAGCCTCTTTTTCCCTTCTGTGCCTATTTGAGTTATATGGTCCTTGAGACGTCTGCTTCGCGGGCGCTGCAACCTGCAGCTTACAGCTTAAAGCGAGCATAAATAGAAAAGCATCCGGTGACCTTCAGCTTTCTGGAGCAAGCCTCGTTTCAACACTCTGCTGGGCAACAAACTGGGAGCTCTATGTGAAGCCGTATATATGGGTAGCATACTTCTATGTTGGTAATGAAGGAGTTAAAACAAGGGCGAGTTAATGCTATCATGAGTTAGTTCTCTTGTTTTGTTGGATATCAATGTTCACTCTTTTCCCTTCTTATATCTAACCCTCCACTCCCGGGCGCTCAACAGGGTTCCATCGCCATCCAATCACAAGCATTCCTCCCGGACCTCTTGCTCGTGGTATTCTATTTCTCTTCGCCGGCCTTTGCAGAATGGACAGCCTGACAGTATGATGACTTCTCCGACGACTGGTATGGCTACCTTCAAACAATCCTCGCCGATAACTGCACCGTCGGGCTTGAGGCTGGGCGGCAGTCGGGAGCGTCAGGGAGTTGGCATTCGACAATTTTGTGCCTACTAGACAATATCCCCGAGTACGGTAACACCCTCCAAAGCGAACTGCCCCGCGCGCTGTCGAGGCAGGGGAACCGTGCTGCATTGTCGAGGTTCGGCAGCTACTATGATTCTTGTCTCGCTGGCCGAGTACTTGGTGGTGTTTTCGGCCGTAGGTAACACCGTCATCCTAGCTTACTAGCTGCCCATCTGGTCGGTAACAAGCTCTGCGGTCTGATTTCCCGGGTTGCCTGCCATGTGGATCTTGCCGCCCCTATCCACCTCGGGAGCCACCTTGTCCTGCGCCTGCCTGTCCATCACGGGCGGTTGTCCACGTACGATGGCGCCGTCGGGCACCTCGGCATGCTAGCTCGAGAGGAGTTGATGCCCTGCCGGTTTCAGCACGATATCAGGCTGGCATGGCTGCCTAAGAGGAAGGTTGTTGACGCCATGATGTGGGTCGTCTATACCGGGGTGGTTATACACATCTTGGTTGGCACGCTGACTCTGTCCGGGCTCCTCTTCATATCCGCGACTGACGCCGTTAGGATTGTGGAGAGGTTTGTTGGTGGCGCCATCGTATGCAAGTGGATTTTTATGTCTGAGCTTGATGGAATACCGAAGACTACAATATTCTCCGACGAGAACGAGCAAAAAGAGTCAGCATCATCCCCCGTGCTCATAGCAGAAGAAGGCAGCCATATGGTATTGAAGAATGTAGATGAACCGTGAACTTCGTGATATTACGTAGGCAAATTGAATATATGGGTAAAACTCAGGTGCTACGGCATGAAATGAAGCAGCATTGGAGTTAAGTTTTATGTATGATAACCTTTCAAGATCTGGTGCCACTGCGTTAGGTGGTCCTGCTATTATAATATAAATAACTCAGAATGGCTCATCAACGCTGTCTATCAAGTATTATTATTTAATTAATATGATGGACAGGACTACCGAATAATAAGATGGCCAGATCTGTGACAAGTCTGTGGATTATCGAGAGGGCACGAGCCTTCATTTTATGAATTTATGAAGGTAACGACAATAGTATCGCAGGTTCATCCTTCAGCATGCCTAGAGTTTATGTATATATACCTAGGTAGGTAGCTAATTGCGCCTATACCTACTCGGACGCTAATGCACCCTCTCTCGTTCGTGGTCTAACGGGCACTATTCAAGACCAAGAGACCAGCCGTGTTAGCCCAAATTCATATATTCTGATTAGCGGAAGACCCAATCAAGTCGGCCTCTATCAGAATCATGTGGTTTTTAACATCTACTTCGCTCTGGGACCGCCGACTATCACCGTAAAGAGGATCGGGTCTCCGGCGTTGACCTTCCCAGACTGATCATCGCCGTCCTCAGGCTGCACGTCATCGTACGCAAAGGCGTACCCCTTCCCATCGATAGTCTGCTCGTGAATTAGACGCGCATAGTGATTTGTTGGGTCCCGCGTGTAGAAGGTCTCCGGGTACGATGGGTGTTTGTCTGTCTCTAAGAGGGCTGAACGCACGAACGCTGCCGCTAGACGCGGTATGATGACGTTTCGAGTCGGCGAGGGCCCCGTCGTGAAGGGACCGCTATTGCATCCGAGAATATCGGCCGTGCTCGGCTTGCCGAACTTCTCGTCGCCTACCTGAAGACCTCCATCGCTAGTGAACTTGCCGCTAAGCACTCCAGGTCCCGCCTGCGTATTGATCTTAATGGTCTGGCCCTGCTCCTGTCTCGCAAGCCAATACCTCCATACCTCCTCCACGTACGGTTCATAGTACCCATCGAAACTGGCTCGGACGGCGTTACCGTGGGTGGCATTTAGAATCCGTAGGACTTGACCATTGCGCTCGACTATGAGCTTGTCCCATGGCCGGCTGTCCTTCCCAGCTTGCCTACGAAGGCCATCTGCGAGACGGCCTAGGCTGTCGGCGGCCATACCGGCGACATGTTGCTCTGGGCCACTAGCCGTCTGTAGGCTAATACCGATAGGGAGGCGAGGCGCAAAATCGACATAGCTGATGTTAGCGTAGAGCTGTGCGTCATTGAGGGTGAACTCGCAGAAGCCGAAATCGACGTTTATATTAGGGTCGGTTGGATTCAACACGCTCGGTTCCACCAGGGCTGGGCCCGGGTTAAGCAAGAACGTGAGCTTTGCGTCCCGTGCAATCCATACTCTACCCCCTGCCAACTGGGGGATTTTAGCCATGACCGTGTTGCCAGGTAGCCCTAGGGGAATTGCGCAGTCTTCAGCCAGGGGAGAGAGAATCTTGGGCGGGTTCCGGGGAAAGTAGAGACTCCGGCCGTCTGCCTTGAGTAAGCAGCGCTGCCCACCATGCTGTATAGCCAATCCTGTGATGTAAACATAGACTTGGTCGGATTCGGTGTTATTCTGCAGGGCTATTTGCAAGGAGTTTGGCATGGTGAGGATAAGAGTGACCGAGCTTGGCTTTACTGGAGATACACAGTGAAATGGAGGAAGTGAAGGAGAGAAATGCTATGCATGGAGATATAGTCGTAGATGGTATATTAAATGATAATATACCTTGGGTATACAGATTAGGGATATACACCGCGGGTCTAATACATGTAGCTTTTATATAGTTGACATACAGTTGACCTAGGTGTAGGTAGTTTATGTAAGAATCCAATGCGCTGACCGGGTTCACTGACCGACCCCCCTATAAGTTGGCAATGTTGAAATGTGATGACGTAGGCCTTGTCTTAGCTGTTCCAATGTGTTCAATCTTTAAATCGTACTTCAATAAAGTTTGAACTGCTGCCGCAACTTGGCCGGTACCTACAGAGGAAGACAAAAGGACTATACCTAAGATATACACGAATCAACCAATGAAAATAAACATTGAAGTAGATGTACATAGTACGACGTCGATTTGGTACTTCAATGTGTTTAGAGAGGAAGCACTTACCCGCCTAGGTATCAATAGGTACCATGCAACTGGACTTGAGTAACCTAGGTTGCCTATTCTAGTAAGTGTGGCACAGCAAGTCCGTGGCTCAGCCGAGTGAAGAGCGACTTGGACCTTTCCAGAGGGCTCCATTTCCTTGAAAGTGGATTGCCACACGCGCCTACGGATGTAAACCGTAGAACGTGGGCAGATCAATTCCATTCACTCCACTGTCGATGGACCACTGTCGATGGATGGACCCTGGCAAGGCTTAGATTCATCCCACCGTCCCGCCCACCGTGTCGACAGACACTACCCCTTTGATCCTCATGTCTGTTTCATGATAGCTGTCTTGTTTCCGAGCCTTTGTTGAATTCCATCTCCTCTATCTCCCCCCCAGAACGGACCGCTCTCAGCCATTTTTCCTATCCCCTTTCTGTCCATAATCTGAACCACGATTGTCGCCAAACCCACCGACGCATTGCGCCCTCCAAGCTTGGACAATGGCTCGGCACCTGTCCGTCATTATCATCCTAGTGATCGCCGGCTTCGTCATCCTGTCCTTCACTACCACGTTCGCCGGCGAGACCGTCCGGATACCCCAAGTGCTGCCGGTAAATAGCGCTTCGGAAGGCACTGCGACCGATTTGAAGGCGACCGACGCAGAGTCGAAACTGTCGGTACCCGGCTCGAAAGGGAGTGGAGGCGCTGGATCAAAGTCGGATCTCATAGGGATATCGAGTGATATTCTCTCGGGAGGGGCGATCGCGCCCAAATTAGAAAATGCGACAGCAAAGTGCGTGTGCCCTATTTACTTAGCGATTGTCAACGCAACACGCACGGGATATTATCGCTGACCACTTACAATTGCAAAAAATAGAGCCGAACTAGGTCGCGCAACCTGGAAACTCTTCCACACGATGATGGCGCGTTTCCCCGACGATCCCTCCCCAGACGATTCGCTCGCGCTCAAGACCTACATCCAGCTGTTCGCACGCCTATACCCCTGTGGCGATTGTGCACGCCACTTTCAGAAGCTGCTCGCCCAATATCCACCGCAGACCAGCTCGCGAAACGCGGCGGCAGCTTGGGCGTGCTTTGTCCATAACCAGGTCAACGAGAGGTTGAAGAAGCCTTCGTTTAACTGTAACAACATTGGGGATTTTTACGACTGCGGGTGCGGAGAGGACGATATTAAGAATGGACCAGGCGGAGTAGATGGGGAGTTAAAGCTTGAGAAGGATACGTGAGTGACTCCCCAACGTCAGTAGCGCATATAAACCAGCTCATACTGACTATCAGCAGGGTAGCAGAGGACAGTTGATTTCTGCATAACATGCAGGGTTTGGAGCATGGCGATTGGTGTCTGGGCAATCATTACTTCTAACATGATGAACGGTTTTGGAAATATTATCTGTATTGTTTTTTTGTCCTCAGCAAGGCGTTGCGTATCGTGTCCCGCCATGGATAGGTCGATCAGGAAAGGGTAGTCGGTCTCAAGGGGGGATCGGCTGTTTCAACACCAGTGGTTGATTCTCAAGGTGTCTATGCGGATCAACTCGGGCCAACTCGGGCCAACTCGGGCCAACTCGGGCCAACTCGGGCCAACTCGGGCCAACTCGGGCCACTTGCTGCCATAGTTTCGAACCGCGGCGCTTTCGATCGATCTGATATAAAATGGCGAGTAGGCAGTCTGCGATCCAAGGCTGGTCGCCTTACGGAATATGGAGTGCGAGATTGCTAGGTAGGTAGGTAAAGGGTATATGCTACCCAGTAGTACTACGGAATACAAGTTACGAGAATCTTAGGAAAAGCTCGGAACTATAGGGTCACATACATGCGATACCTACAATTGGAAATAGGGAACAAATGGATCTCTCTACCATCGAACCTATTTTCATATCTGAGAGGTACTTCACGTGTAATCGCAGATTAAGCACGTGACATGAATAAATGTGGGTCTCCCACTAAAGCTGCCGACAAGGCTCGTCAGCCCGCGCGTCTGAGCTGCCTGAGCTTTGACGCATGTAAACCAACGGCCGGGGCTCCTACTGCTGCTTCAACCTGAGCTTTCCCCTACCCCAGAGAACCAGAACACATCCCACGACACGACCGCCCGTCCATTGGTCACTCGCAAACCTGACGATATACACTATTGCACTCACAGCATTCCACCTGCAAATCATCATGGAATTTACCACTACGGGCGTCTTGAACGAAGGTACGAGGCGCTGCGCCGGATGAGAGCCTCCCCCAAGCAATAGCTAGGCTGACAGGCAGATCTGTAGATGGCATCCATGTCGACATGGATAGACTGAAGAAGGGAGAGGTTAAGTAAGTACCTGCTGTGCTCAACATATTCCATGTTGCTGACCTTAAACTAGCCTTGGTACCTCGATGTAGGCGCAGCCTAATCTTCTCGAACGACAGCCGGGCGACTATAATGTGCTAATGTAACAACAGCATGGCAGTCACCTTCAAGGATGGCGTCATTCTCGGTATGTCTAGAGGCCAGCTGCTTGTTGCTCTCTGCATCGTATACTAACACAGTAACTTTCAACCCCGCAGGCGCCGATTCTAGAACCACTACCGGGGCGTATATCGCCAACCGAGTCACCGATAAACTTACCCGAGTGCACGATACGATTTGGTGCTGTCGATCCGGCTCAGCCGCCGATACACAGGCTGTAGCGGATATTGTGCAGTACCAGCTGGGCATGTTTGCGATGCGAAACGGCAAGCCGCCCACGACACAGACAGCAGCGGCCATCTTCCAAGAGATCTGCTACTCCAACAAAGACCGACTGAGGTGAGGGGCATACATGCAGTTTCGGAAATGGAAAAAGCGCTAATGAGTCTTGCTTTGTGCCGTAGCGCGGGGCTTATCATCGCGGGCTGGGACGAGCGACATGGCGGTCAGGTCTACTCGATCCCCCTCGGGGGTTCCCTCCACAAACAAGCGTACGCAATCGGCGGTTCTGGTTCGACCTACATCTACGGCTACTGCGATGCGCACTGGAAGGAGGGGATGGAGGAGGAGGATGCCGTCAACTTCGTCAAGGGTGCTCTGCGAGAAGCGATCAAGTGGGATGGAAGCTCCGGAGGAGTTATCCGCATGGTTGTACTCACGAAGAAGGGGGCAGATCGTCACTTATACCTACCTGACGAGGATTATAAGGTGCGGCATGCATAGGTGCACATATTGTGAGCGAAGACGGCGGAGGAGAGAGCATTTGTCATCTGTATAATACCACATATCTGAATGAGGTTCCAGGAATTGAGGCGCTCGCGTGCCGTTGCCGTCCCACACGCTGGGTATATGGCAATCCTGAGAGTGCACCAACCTGCCTCAGCTCCGGGCACGGGGTACCCGGATTTGGGATGCCCACCTAATCAACACGTGACAATCCGATGCTCTCACAAGGGGGGACACAGCGTGCTGCTGCTGCAGGGTTGGGGAATTTCAACTCAGATTCTTGGCTGCATGAGCGCAATCAGGCGGTGAGCCAAGCCATAGGCAAATCAACTTCTAACATGAAATTGCCTCTCGTTCCAATGAGGAGATAAGCAAGCAACACTCCCCAAAATATCAGATCACGGATTGGTAAGGTAGGTAGATCTCACATGAATCGGGAATGTGGGAGTTTGAGGGCGAGCCGTGCCGTTTTATTTTAACGTATCGAATAAGGAGGGTTTGACGATAGTGCAATACTACTTAGTGCCTATAACCTGTAGTGAGGTGTTTTGAATTTCCCCAGATCGTTTTTACTACATATCGGGATTGCACAGGACGATCCCTGTTGGTGAGGAGCCCAGCGAAGGCCATGCGGGAGGGTGTAGGCCGGTAGGGAGGAGAACCCTCTCTCCGCTCGAAAGTATTTCCACTTATGTTTGCGTGCCCAAACACCCTCATCGGGCTTACGTACATATATGTACATCCGAAGCTGACGATAACTGTTGTACAACCAACACACAGTTCTCTGGTAGGATTGACCTGTTCTCTCTTCCCTCTCTCTCTCTCTCTCTCTCTGCCTATTCCTCTTCGCAAGCTTGTGAAGCTGCCTCGACGCAAGGCATGTGTTGTTCGGTATCCAGCCAAAGAGAGGAAGGAGATGGAATTCGTCGAGTCGAGGATGGGGGGTTAAGTCAACGTATGACGCAATGGGGCTTGCTTACTCATGGACGGGAATTAAAGCAAAGTCTTGGCTTCCCCGACGGTGCCGACCTCTCGGATACACACATTGTTTTGTGTGCTCTGGCTGTCTGGCTAGCTCATAACACAGAACCGCCATTCACAGGCGCCTTTCCCAAATTGAACTTCTAGAAGCGCAGTCAGGCCCGGACTAATCCGCGTGGGAAAAAAACCTTCAATTGCAACAAGCAAAATGTATAGGTATACCTGGGGCACGGACCCAAGTATGTACACTACATATGTACATGACATTAGCCAGGCTTGACCCTTGTATCATTTTCTGCGGGTGCCAGATCCTTGGATTTTAGACGCTTAATTCCGAAGGCGTGGGAGGATGAACTTGGGGAATTCACTGTAACTTTTTTTTCTACAAAGGACGGTACTTATCGAACTGCGGCAATTTTATCACGTAGCACATGCCTCACCGCCGTGCTCGATGCTTGCTGCGTGCATGTCAATCCGTGGAATTATGTCACTTAAACTAGCTACCTGCTTGGTACGTATAGGGCAAGGCCCATTTAGCCGTTGTCAGCCTGGGGCATTATACGGCACAGTACATACTTGCCTGGTACCCCCAACAGGTAACACACACATGTAATTTTAAGTATGCAGCGCGCGGGATGTCTCTTTTCGATTCGATGACTTCATCTGCAGTTCCTGATTTGGCAGGATAGAGGTACAAGAGGTGTAAACGGGCGAGGGATCGACACTTCATAAACCAGTATGACATCGTTCCTCGTTCCCATATTGAAAATATGGCAGGACCCTGAATCGCGAACCGCGCAACCCCGAAACGCTGCTAGTCAGGGAAATATACAGAGCTTCCCCTCTTTTCGCAAGAGACCCTAGTGCGCATTTATGATGACTTGTCCCGGAGACATAAGACTGTCACATTAGTAGGTTGATCCTAGAGCACAGGTACCTAAGGTTATAGACAGTCAACAGTTGATGCTTACTAGGTAGTAACTCACTATCATCATTTTGCATTCTGATATTAGGTACCTGTCGTATGCACAGTCATAAGACGCACCGGTATATAGCATATACCTGTTTATATCTACCTAGGTAAATAATAAGAGAGAATCCAAGACTCCGGTAATCGGATGGATAGGGGATAAGTCGGCAATATACCTCGACGTACCTCTTTACCTAGGTAGTATTACTCAAAAATAGCTAAATGCATGTCTTAGGTAGGTGTGAATGACTCTTCATTTCGAGAGAGGTACGCTAACTTCATCAGTACCTAGTCAAGTATTACGAATTCGACGCCTTGTATCGTGTATATTATGTGCATTTATCTAGGTCAAGTCTTATTTGACATGAGCTCGGCTCTTATAAACCATGATAGAAACATATCAAATCTATTTGAAGTAATAAATAGTCCTTCTCGACAACTAACTGCTGCTTGTATCACAGATAGCATCTACCTGGTATTTGGAACCCCCTGTTCCATTCCCGATATAGCTAGAGGTACATAGATAGGCTATCACTTAGCTAAGGTAAGGTAGGGTAGACACACGCCTTGTGTACCTGGGCATTTTATCCCCACAGCGGCACAGGGCAAGCGACAAGTGATAATGGGCCCCTGCGTCCTCCGGTAACTCCCAATAAGCTTTGACCATCTTCAGGCTAGTTAGCCGCAACTCCTGTGCACAGCCTCCCACCCACTTCCTTTTCGTCCCTCCTGTCGCACATACCAGCCAATGACAAGGCGTCTCCAGGCAGTGATCGCTACTAGCGCAGTGTAGAAACCCCTCCAGGCCTTCTCCCCGTTGGGTAGTCTCGTCGCGGTATATCCGGCAGAGATAGCTTGTAAGGTAGGTAGGTACTTTATGGCTCTTCTGTGTAGGTGTGCCTACGCGTGGGCGCGCAAGTAAGACGCATGTACATTAGATTAGGTACCTATGTACCTAGCTACCTAGGGTAATGTGGGCGAGCGGCACCTTTCAGGGGGGTCTCCCCGATTATCTGCAGTTCCCGGGGGGGTCCTTAAAACTTCCAGTCCATCGCCAGGCAAGAAACACGTGCAAGCACATACAAGGGGGAAAAAAAAGCGGGATTGGATGATACTGAATCAGAATCTCGACCGATCGCAACGCAAGTTGTCTTCCCCCTTTTCTCTACTCCTGCTCGTCCTAGTGTACTCTTTTACTATTTGACTTGTGGTGTTCTAGCTGGTAGATCTAGTGTCTATTCCCCCGACTCTCTTCCCTTTCTTTCCTCTCGCCTCGACCCGAAAGGATAAATAAATAAATAAAAAGAGAGGAGAAGAAAAGAGTTAGATCTCGGTTTTGATTGTTTCGTGTCTGTGACCGGGGGCTACTTTTATTTCCGTTTCTGATTTTAATTTTTCTGTGTTGATCCCGTAACACTTTTTTTTTCTTCTCCCTCCGCTTCCCTTTCTTCTCTCCTCCCTTCTTCCTCATTTCGTCGTCGGAGGGACCCTTCTAAGTCTGTGGTTATTCGGGGTTTACCTACCTATTTTATTAATCTTTTCTGTTTCGTTTTTTTATTTTTATTTTTATTTATTCCCTATTATATTGAGCGAGGTACCTTAAGCCTCGAGGGAAACTTTTACTACCTACCTACGTTTAATCGTCCCAAAGTCAGGCTCTACCACAGTAGGCCGGCTTTACTTGTTGGGTTTCCCCCCCCCCCCCCCCTTCCTCTATCTCTGATAATCGGTCGCTCAGTCACAGGTTTTATGTCATAACCCTGCACGTATAATCTCCATTCAAGTTTGCCTTGGCCAACCATCGGCTCTACCACTCCCAGTACCACTTATCAATACTACCAAGTACCACCAATTACCACCACCACCCTGACCACATTTCTTTTCTGGATTTTCTGAAGCTTGACGTATGCTTGCTCCTCAAACCTTCGCCGCCGCCACATCTTGAGAAAACCCACCTTCTCCGTCTCCGTCCCTCGTGCACCCCCCCGTCCTGAACCTGAACCTGAACCTGACCGGGCTTTGTTTGGCATTGCCATCCATCCATCCATCCATCCACCCGTCAGCCAATTTCTATCCAACGAAAAAAAAGAAACTCCATCAATCAACAATCATAACATCTCCAACTATCACGACCCACGGCCCACGCCCGCTCCCACGTCCACGACCACAACACGTTAGCGTACTACATTCCATCTATAGTACCTACTGAAAGCCATCACCCTCGCCGGCAATTATCCCGAGGCCTTTTGAGACATAGACGGCTGCGAAACTCGAAGACGACGACACCTCGTTTTTTCCCTCCCTCTGCGTGTGTGGCACTCCGCCGGTCGCTGCGCCCGAATTCCCTCAGTTCTCGACACGCGAACGGGGCTGGAAATAACCCTTGCTAATTCGCCATACCTATACTATCGCCCACCCACCGCATCTTGTAATCGGGCAGCGATTATAATACATGTCATCGCCCTAATCCCATCAATACAAGCAAGCAGGTAAGCAGTCGTTGCTATTCCCCGTTTTCTATCTCGTTTTCTCCAAGGCGCATCACCAGTCGCATTGCAATGTGCTTCCCAGATCCACCCGGCGGCATGCCCTTGGCTACGCATTGGCATCTTGTTTCCGGGCCTTGGTCACACCGTCTGTGCGAGATGATGAGGTTGTCGCTGCGTCGCGCAAGACAGGAAAACATAGAGTCGCGTGGTGAATGTGGTCGGCCTATTCACTCCAGATTATCAGGCCAATCTCCGTGGTCACCTGGGCAAACGACTTACGATGACACCTGGTGCAAAAATATACTCCTATTTTACCCCCACGGTATTTGGGTAACACCATGGACGATGCCACTTGATTCAGGCCGTTTGGGCGAATATCTGGTTTGGGGCCTGATGTTGTTGTGCTACACGATCGCCTGACACATTTCTGCTTCTTGTTTACCTGTTTTTGCCGCAGTTGCAGAACATCCAGTGCTAACCTTCATTTCCAGGTTTCTAATCATCGTTGTAACATCTCTTCAGTAGACTCTTTATAGACGACATTATGGCTGCTGTGATTGGAGATTTCGTCACCGATCATTCACGGTTCCATAACCTCATAGGGACCTCTGGGTTGCAACACGAGCATTCCCATTCCCGTGAGTCTCCATACCGGCCTGAATCTAGGAGCAGGCCGCGCGAGTCATCTTCTCAGAAGCCTCGATCCCCAGAGTCCTCGCACTACCGAGCTCCTGCACAGAGCGCGACGCCGTCCAAGCGACCTTGGGAATCTACAGAATCGGACAAGGAACAGAACCAGACCTCAGCCACAGGCGGCGCCTCGCGATTTCCTTCCCCTCCGGACTCGTCCTCGTCAAACCCCGATTCTGCTCGCGTAAAAGCGCAGGATGCGACGAGCCCGTCGGCCAGCTCCATGGCAACTCACACCCGCACGACTGCTCCAGCAGCAACCACCTCCACTCCTACACAGGCCCAACAACAACCATCGCCCGCATCTGAGACTTCCAATTCTTCTACCACGCAAGTGCCGGCCTACAATGCCTCAGCACCGCAACAAGGACACACCGTCGTCGTTCGCGATCTCGCACATATCCAGAGCCTCGCAAGGGCCGATTTAATGAATGGAGGAAATGGGCCTGGTATACTGAACGATCCGCCGCTCCAAGCTATGAAATACGAGATTAGTGGTATGCCCATCGGCGACATCATCGAGATGGTTGCGGCGCTCCTGACCAAAATCACCACTACCAACGACCTACAGCACGATGCGCTCCATAGGAATGCGGCGCATCAACAAACTGCTGCCAGCCACAATAATGACGGTTCTTCTATGAGTCCATTGAGCAGCTCAGTTCTTGCTTTTCACGGGAAAAACGTACCCGCGATTACGATTTTGAGTTATCTGAGCAGAATCCACAAGTATTGCCCAACCACTTACGAGGTGTTTTTGAGTCTCCTGGTTTACTTCGACCGGATGACGGAGCGAGTCAACAACAAGGTGATGCAGGCAGAAGAAAGTCGGCGGCAACTACAACTACAGCAAGAGCAGCAGCAGCAGCATACACCCCCGGATGTGTCGCTGACTCCAAGTGTTGACACGAGGATGCGAGACGAGAATGCCGACGACGGCGACGAGACAGATTCGGACTTAGCCGATGATGATGAGGCCAGGGGGAAAACAGAAACTCAGGACGCAGCACCGGCACCGGCATCTAGTTTATCACCAGCAACTTATTTTGTTGTAGACAGCTTCAACATCCACCGCTTGATCATTGCAGGTGTTACGTGTGCCAGCAAATTCTTCTCGGATGTATTCTACACCAATTCGAGATATGCCAAGGTACGTTTTCAGAAGACATCTCTTCCCTTCCTCCTGGCTCTTGTGCACCCTTCCCTCTGTCCATCCATTACGGCGCTGCTATTGATACGTCTACCAACTGATATCCCACAATACTAATTGGTTGAGTAAGCTAACTTGGAACAATAGGTTGGTGGTCTGCCATTGGCTGAACTCAACCACCTTGAGCTGCAATTTCTTCTCCTCAACGACTTCCGGCTATCTGTGCCTGTTGAAGACCTCGAAGCATATGCCACAATGCTCGTTGAGTTCTATGCACGAGAGGTCGTAGCACAGCGCTCACGACCCATTCCTAGCTCAGAATGAGCTATGTATAAGTGTTGATGGTCACCCCGTGTGAAGATTGATAGAAAAGATGCGTGGGCAGCGGTACTTACCAACCAAAGCCGTGCTATACCCTATAGTACCTAATTACATGTCACAACCAACTCTATACTGGCTAGGAACCAGGGGAATGACAACCCCTAGGGAAAGGCCGACGCATATCAATCATGCGGTCGAGGGTGGAAGAAATCTCGGCCGTGATTGATATTATGAAGTGTTGTTTGACATACCAGTCATCTAGGCTGGACTTGTGTTGCGTATCACTTGGAATGGATGAGTTATGGTGTTTTAAGATGTCATCAATGTTTGATACCCGGATAGATTTCTTTCGGGCCTGGAATTATTGTGAGATATTACTAGGCTTTTAGAGCGTGCGCCTTATTCATTGTGCGCCGTCAGAAGGTTGTGAAGGCCGGGGATTTGCCTGTGTGAATGATGATGCTGGGTCAGCAGGAGGTGAACAAACGGCAATACGAGGTATGTCGTTCATGTCTCACGATAAAAACGATATTGGCTTCTCTTCGACTCGTCTTGCACCAGGAGGGTGTCCGAGGTTTAAGACTATTATTTTTTCACTACATAGGCATAGCCAAACAGAGATGATAAGGCTGTCCATTGTTTATAATTACAGATCGTTTTCATTTGCCCGACATGCTGACCACCTTTCCCTTTTTTTTTTTCCTTCTTCGTAGAACTGAGAAACTGCCTGGTCTTGCTCCCTTTTCTGTAAGGAGGGAGGTTGATGGTTCTTCACACCGAACCTAATGCTGTGTTGGGTTGTTGTCTGTGATGAGTCGTTGCTACGTACCTAGGTACTTACGGCGTCGTGGAAGTGGAAGTGGTATTGCAGTTGCTAGGTATCCTGGTTTAGGGCATATATATATACGTGATAATAAGGGTGTGAGGGAGGGAGAAGCTTTCGTGGCTAGGTAGGTAGGTAGTAACAATACCTAAGCTATCGCGCGCTCCTTTTTTTTTGGTCTTTCTTTTTCTCTTTTAACTACCTAAGGTACCTAGTTAATTTCTTATTCGTGGATATCAAATAAATAAATAAATAGTCTGTTCAGCCTCTCGATCTTACCATCATTTATAATAAAAAAAACATTAATAAATATGGATGATATAGTGAGATTTTATATAAACTTGAGAAATTTTTGATATTTATTTTAAATATATACAACTACATTGTTTCTTTCTCTTTCTCTCTCTTTCTCTCTCTCTATATTGAAACATATTATATATCGTCATGTTATATAAACGCGACTTTACGTACGACCTTTGACAATTATTCCATTTTAGGTAGTTTTGTAAATTAAGTTATTTTTCATTGCCGTGGGCGTACGTACGACCGAGACATCTCATCCATCCGTTATCGAGAAACAAGCTGTCAGGACGTAATACCAACATCTCCCGATATTTTTAGATATTTATATAGGTATGTACTGCGTGACACCTCAAACCTTGTTCGCTGTCTGTGGGCCTCGCTAGATTACACACGTCTTTTACTTTGTAAAACATTTGGGAGCGTAGTAAAAGAGATCAGCTATATTATCTACGCACATACATAGATAGATAATAGGCAGGTAATAGGTATTATATTTAATTCCCACGTTCCCATACTCCTCTTAGTTACTTCTTCCAATTGTTCCCTTTTCAATAATACATACCTAAGACTACCTGAAGGCCTAATGTAACCATGCAATCGTGAACCGTTCCTAGTCGAGTAACGGTGGACGAGAAGGGGTAGAAGGCTAGTAAGTACTACCTTTGACTTTTCTCTTTCGACTTCCGTCTTTCTTCGTTTCATTACCCCCCCTCGATCGACTCTATAGATACCTCCTCTCCCCCTAAGTACGACTGGCATCTGCCTCTTCATGTTTGATAGTATTTTTGTCCATCGCCCCCCCTCCCAATGCCCACCTAGACTGGACCTCGGTTGCTTCCTTATGCTCATGGGGTTCTACCGAATCAATGCTATATGCTCGTAAGAAAAAGGGGGTTTCATCATGACATGCAATCCAATCATCATCTCCCCTTTGCGAAAAAGTACTCTGACAGTACGGAGAACGCCTTGCCTGCTCGACCGCCTTTTATCATATCAGTAGCTTGTCCGCCGGTTCATATCTATTACCTGTGTGACCCTCCGTACTACCGGACAAATGTGATGCAACCCGAAAATGAAAGATTATGTACAGTTTATTTTATTTCTTCCCCGTTTCTTCTTTATCAGTCCTCCCAGTCCTTCTCGACTCGCCACTGGTCATCTAGTTTCAGCGCCGTCTCGGCTACCAGATCGCATTCTCGGTGTCCCCATTTCTGGCGGAAGACCTCGCGGCCGGCTTCGGCGAGGATCCAGAAGGACGTGGCGAACCCGTCTGGGTTGTAGTAGTAAGGCTCGCCGGCACCGCCGTGCTGGCTGGTCTGCCACGAATTGCGTGCATAGTTGTCGCTTCGGTATTTATATATCCCCATGTAGTCGGTGACTTTCACGAGGGCGCGGAAATAGTCGACCGCCTTGGCAATGCTCACGCTATTGGTGCCGCTGGGTCTCTCGCCTCGCTTCTGTGTCGCCTTGCCCTCCTTCTCGTCCTGGTTGGACGAGTCTTGGTCATTAGCCTGCGGCTGCTCTATCTGCTCCAATTCCTCCTCGGGAACTGGGTTCGGATCTATAAATCTGGGCTTAACCCTTGGGTCGCGGTAGAAAGCAGCTAAGTTTTCCATGACGGTTGAAACATCGTTGATGATACCTACGCGACGATGTCTCATGCTCCATCCGTCCATTTCCAGCCGCGCATTCATGTCACAATCGCTCCCATAATAAGGCATCAAGCTGTCCCAGCCACCAACAGCATCTAGTGCTTCCCGGTTCACTAAGGTCAAGTGATCGTACTGAAACCAGCGGAAAGCCCACCGCTCCTCCCGCTCAATGGTACGATTCAGCTCGCGCAGGCAGTTTTCGTATATGGTACGGTAGCCATCCTGGCCGGCAGCGGGCGGCCGCATGATATCCTGTTCGTCCTCGTTGTCGTAAAAGAACCACTCGCGGTCACCGGGCCGCTCCGAGTCGTCAGCGCCGTCCTCGAAGGAGAAAACGAGGATGTCCTGGTGGGAGTAGAAATAGTAAGGCCAGTTGCGGGAGTGAGCGGTGGCGAGGAAGAAGTTCTGCATCTGGGAGAAGCTCAGCAGGACGGGGGTCTGCAGCACGTTGACGCCGAGGCGGTTCAGGGTTGTGTGGTTGAGATAGAAGGGATTCTGTAGGGTGAGCTTGTCGTCGGTGTTCGAGTTTTGCACACCCGTGTTCTCGACGACGTAGATGGACTCGGGCGGCCATCCGGCAGTGATGTAGCTGACGACACACTGCAGCAGCATGGGCCACTGGCGCGTGAAGCCGATAAAGAGAGGAGGCATGTAGGAGAGGCCGTATTCACGATGGAGGCCGACACGGGCGACATTATACTCGGGGATGGGCGGCGGCGTGGCGGTCGAGGTGGCAAGCAGAGGGAACGGGTCGGTTACGGTTGAAACGGTGAGAGTGGGCGTTGGCTTGTACTTGGGGGGCGCATGGGTGTTGGTCGGGCGGTGGCGGTTGTTTTGATTTATCTTGCCGACGTTGATGGCAGCCAGCTTCTTCAGGAAGTCGGCTTCACTCTCGGACCCGCGGTACATGGCTAGGAGGAGGAGGATCATGGCGAGAAAGCTGATGGGGAGGAGGATAGCCCTCAGGCCCCGGGGGGCACCAACTAACGGAATAGTCATTGGTCGTGTCGAGGTTTTCCCTACACTTGCCAATCCATTCGACTCGTGGGGGGGGGTTGGCGTCGTCAATTGGGATTAAGTATCAATCGCAGAGGTGACACTGACGTGACGGTGGTGATGCTGTGTTTGGTGTTTCGATTGTGTACTTGTTCAGGGGGTGTGCATTTGGAAAAGCCATCGTCGTAGAGTTGCTGCTGCTGCCACTACATATTTCCAGCTAATTCTTTTTCCCTTTTCATTTTAATCGTAAAACTGATTAGGCCTAACCTAAAAAGATCTAGTGATGGCCCGACTAATCAGTAGCCTAGTCTTTGTATACTAGCTTAGGTTAGTTCGTTTCCCAGGTAATTATGTATTTCCACTGACGCGGCCCTAGGCATTTTAATGGGAAGAATTTCCGTTACAGTGGGATTTGCGGCGGAATGGCGTGCGCGCGTCGTCACGCATCGCGAGGGAAACATTCGATCGGCGGCCGTTCCTGACATAAGAGGCCTGCCCATGGTAAAGCCCCACCAAACGCACCCTCCAATCACCTAAGCTCGATGTACCCTCAGGGATACAGATTTGGAACCAACTAACCTTTGGTACCTTGCAACCAACTCTTTCGGGACTACCACACTTACACTACATAAACGGAATCCAACGATTGAGAAACTCACAACAGATAGGTACCTACCTAGGTACCTCGTAACTTACGAAAACCTGCTTAATTCCTGGGACACGGTACAGCACGTCATTGTGTGCGCATGGACCAGATTCCCGAGTATGTATTCTGATTGATAACACCAACACATTCTGTTGGTTGTTCTTAAGCCTATGTGACCCAAAAGGAGATCATCCTCTGATATCACACCGGCCATAAGATAACAATATACTTATAATATCACGGAAGAAGTTGAGAGTTCCATAGAAACAACCACCTGCACTCATAAGAACGGTAGATAGCAGTCATCATTTTTGTAACATCAGTGTCTCCATTGAGAACTAGAAAGAGAGGTTAATAGGTTTTCATTCCCAATGGGTAACAATACTAGATTCTTCTAGATGAACAAGACACCTTAGAAAACCCCATTGGGTAGGCATCTTGCTACTATGCGGTGTCCTCGCATTATGACATCTAATTATATCCCATCCTGACACGATTTCAGAACATGTCCATGTAGATTCGTCGTGACATATCCTAGTCCAGAAGTAGAACTGATCTACCTCTGTATATACAACACTGCGCTACTTGTACCGGGGGTCTATAACCGCAATAACATATAGGGCATCTAGAGTAGTCCTCATCCTCGTAGAAACTGTCGTAGCACTCATCCTCGTACAAGCTGTCGAGGTCCTCATTCTCGTACAACCTCCCAGTGCTGATACTTTCCCCAGAGCGGAAGCTAGTATAGCTGCCGCCGTTGTTGCTCCTAAGGTCACCGATGCCACTGCCACTATAACCGCTCCACTGGCTACCATTAAGATTATCCCCTGAACTGATAGAGCTCTTAGACCTGCGGGTATTTTTAGAGCTGCGGGTGGTTCTTGAGCTGCCAGTGTTTTTAGAGCTGCCACTGTAGGTGCTCCTGGGGATACCATTGCCGTCATCCCTACGGCTGCCGCTGTGACTAAAGGTCCTAGAGCTCCTACTGGGATTGTCTCTGCTGCTTACGGAGCTCTCAGGGCGAACAGTACTTTTAGAGCTACCACTGGAGGTGCTATTAGTGCCACCACTGTGAGTATCTCTGTAGTCGGTGACTCTCCTAGGGCCTGTGACGGTAATGATGCTCCCGGATACGTCAGTGTAACCACTTTTATAGCTGCCGTAGTTACTGTCCCTAGGACCGCTAGTGTGTCTGCTCCTGTGTCCGCCGCTGTGACTGCTCCTACGGGTACCACTGGTATTATCCCTGTTGCTTACAGAGCTCTCAGGTCTAACAGTGCTTGCAGAGGTGTGACTGTAGGTGCTCTTAGGGTTACCACTGTGACTGGTGTAGTGGCTATCCCTTTGGCTCATACTGCGCCTCGACATTCCCTTTTTAGGCCGTGTTGAACTTGAGATTGACTTGAGATTGCGGTACGCTGAGTGATATTGATAATAGGTATGGCCGTTGAGAGTAAAATGAACAGGATTTCCCGCACTATAAAGTGAGTTTGCTATGATCCTGAATCAATAACTCGTGGTCGATATTAGGAGGTAGAGGCGATTATGTATAGAGCAAAGAATTGAAGTCTATGAAAGGATGAAGATAATGCGGGGTGTTGAGTAAGTAGGGTGTCCTAGAAACCCTGGATTGATAATTGGGAGACATCGTTGGGAAAACTTCAGACTGGAACAACCGTCGTAATTTAAAGAACCAACCCTATAGGAGAAGGTGGTGGGGGTTCACGTGGTCGAGAGCGGGGAATATAAGGCAGGTTAACGTAGAGCTGTCTCAGATAACTATTTGTTACACTACAAGGTCAAGTGCTTACTCGATATGAAACTATGTGACCGAGTGACTGATAGAATTAACAATCTCGGATCATGAATTTAACTCTATTACCTATCCCGACATAATATTCAGAATAGCTGCCTCGGATGCCACTAGAGCCAAATATGCCATGTCCCACAATCGAGACTGTACAACTATAGGTATTTCTTCACCGTCTACAGGCTTTACGAAATACCATTCTAAGTATGTTGATGTACATTGATTAAACCATATTCTGATCAAATGTAGCATGGGAAAAAATTGCCATCATTTGCTCCGTGAGAAAGAGGTTATGTTTTGCACTATGTCTATAATTACGATTTCATCATTTGACACTCGCATGACGAGCTAGGGTATTGTAGAGAGCAAACAATTAATGATCGTCTGTTAGGTTGAGCGGATGACAAATTATTCTCCCTGTGGTACTACTGTGACGAACCTGTCTCTAAATCTGGTATGGCTGACCTAAGAGAGCCGTACGGACTGGGATTCTTGATTTGAAGGTAACAATAAGTCAAGGGTGATGAAACAAGTAGTCGTTCGTAAAGAGATTTCATAGACTCTTACTATAGTTTCAAAGCAGTGAATATAGCCTTAAATTAGTAGCTGAAGTAAGGAATAACTAGTTACATAGGAGACATCCATTAGTTTATATCCATTCATTCTTCACAGGAAAGCAAGTACGTTAGTCTGCTTCTGTAGTCTTAAATAGAGAGGTATCTCCGCCTCTACAGGGACACGCTGTTCAAGTGTCTCTACTCTCTCACTCAGACAAACGCGTATAGTGTCTCGGTCCTCTTAGAGACACATTCAACCGGAGTTTTACATCACACAGAGGGAGGTCAGGTTTACTCCACCTTTGTTCCTGTGACCAAGGTTCCAGGGTTATAACAATTACCTAGAACTCCAACTTTCAACAAGGGAAAGGGGATAATCCGGAAGCAAGATAGAGAGATGAAGAGACAATACAAGGAATGTTATATGTTTGTGTGTAATAAATATTTATCTTTGTTCGTGAAAATTGATGGAGTGGAACAACAACATAATAACACTGAAGAGTAGCCAGCCTCTCACGGGATAGGCTTGTCCTCTAACCTACCAGAAAACTGCACAAGAAACTCATTTTCCTGACCTCGCGAGCTTTACACTGAGGACTTGCTCCTCGGCAATACTAATTAATGAACTGGTAGAGCTTATGATGGACCCTAGAGAATGTGCCGTAAGTCTTCTCCCGCACCTCGGAGGCGGCTGTCATACGGATGGACACCTGTAGGCGCTGCCAAGACCAGTTGGTCATGAGTCAGATGGCAATTGGAGATAGATAATGATGTTAGATTCAATGGTGCTAACGTGCATAGGATGAGAAATGCCCCAGGCAGCACGTTGTGTATAAATAGGCAGAGAATCCCTGGAGGGCCTCATGATTGAACTTAGTCTCTTAAGTCTCATGAGATCATAGAGAATTATTAGTCGAAACTGAACCATTGTTCCAAGTTCAACAGCCCTTGTCACAGCGGCTGCAGGGAGATGAACCGCCACGTTGTGCACTATTTTCCGCTGCCCGGACGTCCGCCAGGCCACATCCCACAGCCACTTTGCCTAGACAAAGTCCTCATCCGTGACGTCCTGCCGGCCGTACGTCATTATACTAATCCACTAGTTGACCCGCGCGTCAACGGGGTTATACTCGTCCAGCTTCAGCGTTGAGGGGTAGTTGGGGTTAGACTCGTAGTTCCCGTTGAGAGCTGCCCTCATGGATGATCTCCTGGTTGCTCGATAGAATGTCTGTGGTAGCATCCTTGAGGTCGGTCTGTGAATTCTGCTTCTGTGTGTGGATGAAGGTAGGAAAATTCATGCCGTCTTGGATCAAGAATACCGGAGTACTATTGCCCACCATATCCCAATCCCGATTGCATCCTCTGTATAAAAAATGATGGAAAAACCATGGGGATCTAGGGCTACGTCTGATGACCCTTTTTCTCTCCCTAATGTGGGAAACCGTACGACTACCTTAGTTCCTTTGCCGACTTTGCTGAAGAGGACAGAACCAGTCTGTTATGGGAACCATGTATGGGATTTTAGAATTGTTCGACAACATGATTACTCACAAAGTCAGTGATGTCGTATGTAACGACAAACTTCTCGTATTCGCAAGCTCCTTTGGCGTGAACAACACGTTCGGGGATACGCTCACGATCGAAATGTGCAAGGAGATCAAGGAGATGGAAACCTTGCAATAGTATCAGGCCATGATAATCGACCATCTGTGATGCAGTTGCATACAGACGGGACATTATGGATCTACTAATAATAAAAATTCTACTGCTTATTCGTGGTTGTAAATGATATTTATAACGTAGCTTGAATTTTTGTACGAGCGCTAGTAAGCTTTTATAGGAATTCTCCCAATGCTGGTTTACAGTCCTAGGGAGAAGTCACGAACGCCGGAGATATCGAAGAGCATACAGTAGAATCAATCATTTCTACGGCTGGTCACTGTAAACGACTATTGCTACATTATGCATCGCTACCTTGACAAAGGTGTCCTGTGGGTGGTAAGTGTCAGACTTGAATTACTACTACCTGCCCATATGAACATTACGCGAACCTCCAAGTGATCCCACTCAGAGATATACTACTAACAATAATTCAATAAAGTTTAAAAAGTAGGAAGACGTATTCCACTTTGAAAGCGTCGCGGTGAATATGCGTTGGGAGCATTTCAGCGGTGGGGATTATAATTATCCTGTAACATCTACTTACGCCGAACCCCTTTACTTAGGTACCTACCAGGATAAGATATTATCGTGGCTCGATTTGAAAAAGATTGGACGTGAGACAAACAAACGGCTTATAAACAAAACTAACACCTGGCTGTGTAGTTATACTTCTAGCTCTTCGCACAAAAAAAAAAGAAAAAGGAAAAAGCTAACGTTACCAAGAATATCGCTGATACGCATCGTGATAATACCATGCATTAAAATTAAGGTGATATCAATTCCTCAATTCTTCGTTTAATTAACTCTCTGTTCCAAAGCCTACTTTCGTAAGCGCTTATATTCATAGATTAAAACTTTGGAACCGTAAAATGATACAGACGTGAGTCTCGGTCAACGACGTAGCGAGTTTTATATGCTTGGTAGAAAAGAGACAAAGTAGCTCTCTATGCTATACAAGAACTTGGCCACATTACGACGGAATATCAAATTCGTAATGTAAACCTTTTATTCCTAATGGCCACATTAATTGTTATGTGATGGAAAACTCTTACGACAGGCGAGAATACGTAGCATTAATATATTTTTAAGGCGACTATGAACTTAGCTCGTCCGTAATTCTGAGAAGCCTAGACCAACTAGACCGTCATTCTTTCACTCCTCGATTTAGATGACTTTGATGAATATCTTGTTAAACCCCCCCCCTTGACACCATAGCGATATGTCTCTTGTTTATCATATCTAGTATATAGTGACAATATGGTGAAATAGCCTACTGTCCCGATCGGACTGGAAGAATGGCAGTCCTAACAAGAGTTCTAAAAGTATCGTCCCATCAAACTCGTCTTGTTTTAGTCATCTATTACTCATTTCTACGATCACTTTGATATAGCTACCCCCTTCACGTTGGATTCTAAGAACAAGTTAAATCCAGAGGATTTCGAAGACGAGAGGGCCCAATTTGTTAGATGAGACATGCAGCACGATATACCAGCTGATTTCGAGGTCAAGAAATCTAGGGATAAGGTGAAGTGAGAATGTTGAGAGATGACAGTGATACAGAAGCTCAACTGTAAACGCTAGTCAGAAAACAGACAAGAAAGGGAAGACTGCATATTAACCTCTCAGTACGATTTTGTCAGGTCTTTGGGGCCTTGGCTATCTGTAACTATGCGTATCCCTTTGTGTCCCTCTCATCCCTTAAACTATGACCACCGAATGACCCGGGCAAGTAACCAATCCTCGTATATGCACAAATATGCATTTATGCGTGTCCGGGATCGAGCATGACCGGACTAGGAGAAGAAGTTAGTGCTGATAGGCGGATATGCACGGCCCAATGACGGGAAATATGGGTCTAGGTAGACATCCGTCCCCTGCTTTTGTTTGCTACTTGTACTTGAAAAGCAACTTATGCTTATAACTACGTGATGTCAGGCTTGAGTATATTTTAGTAATTTGAAACTGACAACCGAAAATAAGCGGACTTATACGGCCAGCTGACTTGTTTGAGCCTTGCAAACCGATCCGGCAGGCACATCGCGCTCTACTTTCGGGTAGCCGCCGGGCCCATCTCCAAAGCGGAATGCGATTGAGATCTCACCCTTGCTGAAGAAGATCGAGCCCTAAGCATATCTCATCCGGCAGCCGGATATCCGTTCCAGGATCTTCGAAATGAAGACAGAATATGACCGGTTCATCAACTCGAAACGCTTATTTTCACCGTGTTTCTGCTTATCTTTTGCCTGGTTCCATGCGCGCCAGCTTGATATTAACGAGTAATATTATATATCATACCTAGTCTTCCGTCCTTTGGCAGGCGCGTCTTGCAACTTGTATGATGATCTCCAAAATGCATACCGTTACCGACTCGATGCCTTAAGTCTTTATAGTTAAGCGGAGATAGCAGTGTACTTCGCTGTAAATCTTTTATTCAAAGAGGCAAGATAGAGAGAGAGAAAAAGCTGACGGAAGAGATTTATTATCGGGTTGCTATATAACAAGTTTAAGACATGCATCACGAAATAAAAAGTGACTTGAATTTCAGTAGAGTTTGTACTAAATATTAAGTACTATAGCAGGTATCTATCTGCATCTAGCTTAGTGTACACACGTATAAAACACATTTAGCTTCCTCGCAACTTATTCGTAATACGGGACTAGACCGGATACCCACAAAACGCCTGCCGTGACACCGCTCAGCCCACGCCGCGGAAACTTGCCTCTTCATTGCCTGTCAAGCCATCGTTTTGTCGTCCTCCGATATGGCTCGTCTCGGAGACCAGTCAACCGTGCGAGTCGGCTGTCTCTGCTACAGCTCTTGCCACGAGTACCATATAATTTTGGAGTTGTTTTATAAATACCGGGTCTCGTCTATTCTTTCAAGAAAAACCCCTGGAAGCCGTCTACCGATCCTTCAAGCCATGAGATCACCTGATCCAACTTGAGATATACTTCTTTGGCTTCCCTTGCTTACCGCACTGAGACTCGGTACCTCTTCCCTCTTCGCCATCCATCACATATAGAGTCCTGATGAGAGTATGGTGCTTCAAAGAATCGCCTTAGGGCTGGCAAAATGCCTTGGTATCGATGTTGATGCTCACAAAAGCCGTGTTCCAACTGATCTTGTCAAGCGTACCACCGATGCCATACACCCTCTCGAGCCCTTCACAGAAGAGACCCCTACAGTGAAGGAGTGGGCAGTTGAACATCTGCCATGTAGGCTCGACATAGTCCCCTACTTGACGAGTTTCTTCCCTTTCACGAAGTGGATAGGCCGGTACAATCTACGGTGGTTCACTGGGGATGTGATTGCTGGTAGGTGCCTTAGCCCTCAATACCAGTCTTATGCTAAATTCGCCATAGGAATTACTCTCGGTCTTGTCGTCGTCCCCCAGGCGCTGTCATATGCCTTGCTCGCCAATCTGAGCCCGGAGTATGGACTTTACACGTCCTTTGTAGGCGCGTCCCTATACTGGTTGTTTGGGACCTCCAAGGATATTTCGATAGGAGTAATGTTTGACCCTAATTGTCATGAAGTTCGTTCTTGGAGCATTGTACTGATTATTAACAAGGCAACTGCGGTTGTGTCTCTTCTAGTCGGCAAAACAGGCGATAATGTGCTGGAGAAACATCCGGAGCTCGACCGCGCGGAGGTCGTCAAGACCCACGCTTTCCTATCCGGCTGCTTCCTGCTCGTCTTTGGACTTCTAAGACTAGACTGGATAATTGAATTTATTCCCCATATCGCTATCTCGGCCTTTGTCACGGGCGCCGCTATCACCATATCTCTGAGTCAGGTGCCTGCACTCTTGGGCATTACTGGTGTCAACTCGAGAGGACCGGCCTATCAAGTCTTCATCGACGTCTGCGGGGGACTTGGAAGGACCAAGTTGGACGCGGCAGTAGGGCTTACAGCATTACTACTCCTGACATTCATTAAATGTTTGTGCGAACACATGAATAAACGCAGGCCGTGCGGATCCAGGATCTGGTCTACCATTTCCTCCCTTCGGTTTACCTTTACGATTCTTCTCTTTACGCTTATTAGTTTCCTAGTCAATAAAAATGCATCATTGGATCAGACAAAATTTCGTATCCTCGGGAAACTCCCCGTTGGTAAGTCGAATCTTCGGCACAAAAATGCATGCGATTAAAACAAATTCAGGTTTCAGTCACACGGGTGTGCCGTCACTCCAGCCTAAGCTCATAACTGCACTCCTGCCACAACTACCAGCAACAGTCATCATTCTAATCGTTGAACATATCGCCATTGGGAAGTCTTTCGGTAGAAGAAATGGTTATACAGTAATCCCATCGCAGGAGCTGATGTCCATCGCCGCGACGAACATGATCGGGCCGTTTGTTGGCGGATACGCCTCGACAGGCTCATTTGGAGGCGCTGCTATCCTATCCAACGCTGGAGCTAGAACACCACTCAACGGTGTCTTCGACAGCTGTATCCTTCTATTGGCATTATACGCCTTGACGCTAGTTCTGCACTACATCCCTATGGCAAGCCTATCGGCTCTCATTATTCATGCGGTGATCAATCTGATCGTGTCACCCGATCACTTATATAAATACTGGCAAATATCACCACCCGACGTGGTAATATATTTCGTGGGCGTATTTGTTGCGGTTTTTACAAGTCTTGAGTACGGCATCTACGCGACAGTAGCATTGTCAGCTGTCCTACTACTCTTGAGACTTGCTCGTGCTCGGGGGCGTTTTATGGGTCGCGTACACATTTGCCAATATCCAACTCTAGGCCAAGATGGGCTTAAGAGTAGCTCTTCCACGATATCCCCAGAATATATGGCAAAGCTCAACATGCGGTCCCGGGAAGCTTTCGTGCCCCTTGATCGTAAAGACGCCTCGAACCCTGATATCAACGTCGAGTCGCCGTACCCAGGTATATTCATCTATCGCTTCACAGATGGTTTCAATTATCTCAACCAAGAGCAGCATATAGACGCTTTACTTGCTCAAATCACGCAAGATACACGACGTACTACTATTGCTCATTATAACCACCCCGGTGTAAGTTAAAGACCCGCTGAAGCGGAACGGCGCAAATGATTGATTTATATTACTGCAGGATCGTCCCTGGAACGAACCGGTCCCTCTTACGCTGTCAAACAGCTGTCCAAACCAACCAGACCATGGATCTCTTAAGCCAACTCTCAAGGCCGTTATATTTGACTGTTCGGCTGTCAATAACGTGGACATTGGTTCAGTTGAGGGGTTAATCGGCCTCCGGACTCAGCTAGACCGCTGGGCATGTCCAGATCCGGTCGAGTGGCATTTTGCCTGTCTAAATAACCAATGGGCCAGACGAGCTCTGGCTGCCGCGGGTTTTGGCTACCCAGGCAAAACGGAGTTCGAGAGGCGTGATCACTGGGATCCCGTATTCACAATTACAGCAAAGTCGGGAACAGGATCAATCGATGGGCTACCCACAAAATCACAGCAGGATATCAACGAGATTGAAAAGGGGGTTATGAGCTCTTCTACAACACCTCCACTTTCGCCTACATTGGCACCTACACATGGTGTCAACCGTCCCAACTTCCATATTGATCTCTCTTCAGCTCTCGAGAATACGGTTGGGTCTGCTACTACGAGGGATCAGAGGACTGAGACGCAACGTAGTGATCCTATCAATGTGGCATAATAGGTATTCTTACGAAGTGATCTATTATAAATGGATGCGCTACACATAAGCGCCAGTCTTATACAGGGGATTTCTGTACAATAAAAGGAAAGGACCAATGAGATGAGCATTTTGAACTCATGACATATAATTACCGTACTAAAAGTCTTACTATAATAACTTAATTTTTGAAGCACGTCGTCGGATAGGTCGTTAACACCATTGGCAAACGAGCCTCAACGGTCACACCAATCTGCACAAACTAAGCGGTTTGACTTGGTTCCTTCGAATGCTTCATTTTAAAGCTCATAGACCTTTTTTTCTTTTTTACGAGACTGTTGTAAGATGATATCATGGAGTGTTGCGGCCTGGAACGGCTATATGACACCCTAAGAGGGGTATAAATATGAGTTATATACTCTAGTAGCCATCCTGCTTGTCTTGATTATTCTTTAGTATTCATTTCCATCTACATATACGCTACTTATAGCCTTATGGCATAAGAGTACCTAGATAGATGATTGAAAAGGCGGATGATTTCTTTTTCATTTGTGCGAGGTAGGCCTCTACGTCGAGCTCCCTCAGCAGGGTAGCCTTATCCTCGACCTGCTTCTGAATATCACTCTGATGTCTTCATCTTTTCGTGGAATTCGGGAATAAAGGCATCCAAGAACCTAATGGCGGGAAGAGTCGCATTATTAGAATTATTGATCGCTACCGTCGCAGTCGATACGCCTCGCTATATTCTCTGATTGGCCTCATGATAGTAATCGTGAGAAAAGAGAGGGAGAAAAAAAATCCGGGCGAAAGAATTCAAGATTGAAATCTGATGAGTTTTTGGACAGTGCTCAGCAAAAAGTCCAACCTACCCAAACGCGTGGCTTGACGATTGCTTGTTATGGCTGGGGCGTCACGCTTTGCGCTTGTATCCTCTCTGTCTGACATGGCTAGCCATTTTTACAAGTGACTGCGTAATCTCCTCGAGTGCCGTTATGTTATCTACTAAGCCGGTAATAGTAAGTTGGCCGATTTTTCGATTTCACTCTCACCCTTTCCCATAAAGGTGAAGGTAAACGCTGATCTGCCTCATACACTCACCTTGGACTATACATACTTGATCCTGTCCTCATATCTTCTTCTCATCTCAACAACTTGGTCTTCTTGATAAATAGAAAATGGAAATCCGATTTCACGCCTCTTAAAAAATTAACTACTATGCCTGAAGAGACGTGTGGCTCTAGCTCTTTAGGCAGGGGTTCGTCAAGCATCACAGTAAGCTGTGCCTTGAAATGTGACCTGATTTAAGTTTAGTTCTTGTTAGTACCTGAGGTAAGTGACCGTCATTTCTTACGTGTAAGGTACGGCTTCGACGAGGAGGCGTCGCGAATCACGAGGGCAAGGAGCAATCTATCCAGAAATCGTAAGTCAGGAATTCCTCGTGTTGGTGAAGAGAGACAGTTATAAGCATGCCTTGAGATCGGAGGCCCTGAAACGTGCTTATCTGGGAAATAATTGTTAAGATGAGACGAAGATGTGAGGATAGGATGGGCGAAGCCCATCCTATATATGTAGATACAGGTGACAAGGGTCGTATAGCACCATATTTCAACAATAATAACTCCCGAAAGAAACTGGCAGAATAGGAGAGTGAAAAAGTAGCTCCCAAATATTAACCTCATCGGCCAGGATCTCGTTGTCCTTATGTACAGTTACGAACATGGCGACGGCAAAAATGCCCCTTCCCCACAACTTATTGACCACGCTACAGGCAACATGTTGCGCACATTTACACACAGAATCTGGCGTGGCCCATGGAGGCGTGTAGGCACGCAAGAAAATGTGATCTTCGAGAATGTCGTGTCGATGTGCTTCGTCTTATCATGGATAACTCCACAGTGAGTAGCCAGTTTCCTGATCTTCTGAGGATCCTTGTAGGAATATGTAAAATTATGCTGGTTTTGGCTGGCTTGCTTGGCGGACGTATTGTTTACGTCGAGAATCGCGATTTCGATCTCGAGGAGAGACGCAGCTTCGCACAGCATTCGAACCAGCTGGCCCAGGAAGGCCAATCATGGGACCTGTGACAAGGGCTAGTGAGCTTGGAATAATGATTCAATTTCAACTAATAATTTTCTTTGGTCTCAAGGGACTTAGGAGTCCAAGTTCATAGAAGAGGTCTGCCAGGAATTATCTATCCTTTTATACCCAATCTGGCTGTCTGATGGCTTACCTCATTCTATGCATGTTGGTACCTATGAATCCAACCTTAGTATCTACCCCCAATGACCATCCTGCCCTATGACCCACTGGCCTTGGCCATTCGCAGGTGTCCATCCGTGTGACAGGACCGGGACTCGTATTTTATTATTTCTTCTTATTTTCCCGTTTGTAACGTAAATATCGTCTCGGATAACCATGTAGCAGAGACCAATAACAGCAATGATTCCATTCACTTATCCGGAGAATGTAGTATCTACCTCGGAGTACTTGAAATCTATCTTCTACATACCATCAAGGGCAAATCGCCCTTGGTGAGAGGGGCGAAGCAATTAATTACAGCAGCCAAATTTTGATCACAATCCTACAATCCTGGGCCCAGTAACCGCCTCAACAAAACGCCAATGTACCTGACCCTGATTCCTTCATACCCAGCATGCTACGTGTCTACCAATGTAGTGGATCACTCCATATTTTTCTTTCTCCAGGCCACCTCGGCAGGGTCCTTGAGCAATTCCAGAGAGGTCGAGCACCCCAAGCACGATCCTTTGACACAATTGTCCTCCTGGCTCCACCAAGTCTGAGGGCAGAACATGGTGGTTCTGTCACAGTGGGCGCAGACGGTTGGAAGCGCGTCGAGAACCTTAGTCACCTCGGACTGCATCATGTCTGCCAGGATGTCTCGGGCAAATTCTGGAATTGCATAGACTTCCTGGCTGAAGGCTTCTTTCTTCATGGCGAGCCAGCGTGTCGCTCGGACAAATTCAACAAAGAACATGCGCAATGCTCCCGGTGAAGTGCCAGGAGCGTAGGCCTCTTTGACCACAGCGAAGAACCCGTTGATGAAATCTAGCGAGAGGGGACCTTCCTGCGCAGCGGCGGCGGTAGCGGCAGCGGCGGCAGCGGCAGAATCTTGAGCTCCTTGCTGTTGCTGTGGCTGTTGAACTCTGCGGCTTCTCTTAGCCTTGGTCTCCTTCTTCTTGAACCCCGGGTTCTTGCGGCAGTAGATTTGCACATTGGAAGCTTCAAAAACGAAACGCACTCTGACAGCTTCTAGGGCCTTCAGTCCGAAGTGATCGATGAAAAAGAAGTCTCCCAGCCGTAGTACATCGGCTGCAGTTAGGAGGGAAGTGCGTCCTTGGGCAAGAAGGTCTTGCAAATCTGCGGTGACTAATAATAAATTAAAAATAAGTAAGCTGATATATGGCCAGTATGGAGACGAGCAATGAATTTTAGGCCTACATTTACCGGTGTAGATGAAATAGACAACCCAGTTCATGTGGATGGGATGCTGGTCCTGGACAATGATACGGTTCGTTTGGGCTTCCTACATCATGTTTAGTCACGGACCAATGCTACCGACTTGGAATATGCGATCATACGGTGAACTTTCCGGTAAATGCCTTCTCGAAGTATTTACTTCGAGGGCAAATAATGGCCTTGTGCAGCTTCCAGGTTTTGTCACCACAGATGACCTCTACATCGGCAAGGATTCCAGAGTTGAGTAGTCTGCATATTATATCAGCTTCGCGTTGAATCCAAAGAACGAAAGAAAGCAGGATACGGGTGGCCCTACCGCTCATCGGCGTTAGCAATCATGCCGTCGGAATTGATTTCCGCCATCTTTGCTGTAGTTGGGGGGACGCGAGAGTGTGTGTGTGTGGTGGCGCCGACACGCAAATGCCGAGATCTGGTCTAGGCTTGAATGAGCGTATGTAGGTAAACAAGAGGAAAACCAGAGTACAGTGGTGGGAGACGTCAACAAATTTTGTACCCGTCGACCTCCAAATTTTGCATGCAGAATCTGGGTGCGGGACAGAGATATTTGGTGGCAGAAAAGTGCATAAACAAAAGAAAACTGCACGGTTTGAGAATTTGTTGGTGGTGCTGCTATTGCACAGGTAACAAGGAGATTGTGACGAACCTCCCTGTGTTTTCCTAGTCAGCTGACTTCACAGGTGAGTACGTACTGGGTTTTCTTGTTTTGAAGGTAACAATGGATCGAGGTTGGTTCAAGAGATTCACAATGCTTCGTTCGTCAGAGAGATTTCAAGGTACTCTCACTATAGTATCAAGGAGTGACTGTAGTCTTAGATTGATAGCTAGAGAATGAACGACTAGATACATGAGAAATCCCATCCTTCTTATACTCATTCTCCCTTGTATACATTCTTTCCGTTTGGTATGTTGAATACCGAGAGAATTAGACTCAATCAGATGAACACCTCTGATTCTAGAGAGAATCAGACTCAATCAGATGAATACCTCTGATTGGGTCACGTGATGTTGCATCACATTACAAAGAGGGGACCAACTGGTCCGTACATTATTGGTCCGTGTCCAACCACCCCTGCTGGAAACCCTTCTAACACAGTTGGTTCGTAACAAGTTATATATATTATATTGTTTCTACTTAATTATTACTTTTTTTAAAACTCTTTTTTATTATTATTAATTATAATATTATTTTTTTATTTATTTATAATTATTTATTAAAAATATTTTTTTTTTTATATATTAATAATAAAGTAGTTTTTATAAATTAATTATAAGTATTTATAATATTTATAAAAAAACTTTTTTAATATTTTTTAATTTTATTTATAATAAAATAAAATTATAATAACTGTGACGAACCTCCCTGTGTGTTCCTAGTCAGTTGACTTCACAGGTGAGTACGTACTAGGTTTTCTTAATTTGAAGGTAACAGTGGGTTGAGATTGGTTTAAGTAATTCACGATGTTATGTTCGTCAGAGAGGTTTCAAGGTACTCTCACTATAGTATCAAAGAGTGACTGTAGTCTTAGATTGATAGCTAAGGAACTAAAAAAATGAATGACTAGATACGTAGGAAATTTCAATTTACTTATACTTTATCCTTTACAGGGAGTCATACCCACCTTCTCCCAAATTCTCAGGAGAACAACTGAGAATCTTGGCATTCTCCCTTCTGTAGTTATATGACCTTAGATCACATGACCACCTTAATTCTTTTTACCCTTGTTAGGTCGTAATAATAACATTTTATAAGTTATTATAAATGTTTTAATTTTTTAAAATATTTAATTTATATCGAGGTTAAAAGAGGATATATACGTTTTTTATATAAAAAATAATATAATAATAACCTTTTTTAAATTAAAAAGAATTAATTTAATTATATAAAACTTAATTTATATATTCGAAATAATTATCATAATAATAAATATTTTTATAAAGTTAATTAAAAGGTTTTTTTTATAACGTAATAATAATAACGTTTTATTAAGTTTTTTAAGTAATTATTATATGTTTTTTTAAAATATTAAAATATATAAAATTAAAAAGTTATAATTTATATAATAAATAATTAAATATATAAAGTATAATAATATCGAGTTTTTTATAACATTTTATAAATTTTATAAAATAATAACTCTCGTAATTATTTAGAATTAATAAGCGTTTAAAGCCTTATATTTAATTTTTAATATAAAAATCGAAATGTTTTACGAATTTTATATTAAGTTTATTTATTATTTAATTATTATTTAATATTTTAATTTTACTTTTTAATAATAATAAGTTATTATAATATTATAAAGTTAAATATTTTTTTAATTAATATAATAAATAATAATATAATAAAACTATTAATAACGTACCATACAAGCGAGTGGACGAAACAGGCTCGCGGACGAATGTTACGAACCAACCAGGGTAAGCAATCAAATGACAGGGGTACCGTTCCCACTTTTCTCCTGTCCGCACCGGACATGAATCCTGGAAGGGAAAAGCGACCTATTGTCACGTGATATGGATGAGTGTGGATGAGACTCATCCAAAGGTATCCAACATACCAGTTGTGGGGAATGAAAAATAGGATGAACAAGTATAAAAGGAACGGTGTTTCTCATGTATCTAGTTATTCATTCTAGTTCTTTAGCTATTAATCTAAGACTATAGTTACTCCTTGATACTATAGTGAGAGTACCTTGAAATCTCTCTGACGAACAAGACAAAGTGAATTTCTTGAATTAACTTTAACCCATTATTACCTTCAAATCAAGAAAACCTAGTACGTACTTACTTGTGAAGTCAGCTGACTAGGAATACATAGGGAGGTTCGTCACAACGAAATGGTTTCCCATATAAAATCGACTTTTTCGAAAATTCATAACTTTACGCGTAAAAATCGGAAAAATCTCGGATCTTTTTTTCTAGTTATATAATTATATACTTTAATTAAAATAAAATTCAAAAAAATTCATATTTAAAAATACGAAAAGAAAACGCGTAAAAACTAAAATCATAATAAAACGTATGGACCTTTTTATATATTTCTTTATATATTTCATTTTTTTATTTTTTTTGAATTTCATTTTAATTAAAGTATATAATTATATAACTAGAAAAAAAGATCCGAGATTTTTCCGATTTTTACGCGTAAAGTTATGAATTTTCGAAAAAGTCGATTTTATATGGGAAACCATTTCGTCCGCGAGCCTGTTTCGTCCACTCGCTTGTATGGTACGTTATACCTAATAATATCTCAAAGTCCCCTTAATAACTAATGAGATGTTAAGAGAAAAGCATAACCTCTCCTTTAATAGTACTTAGAGACGAACAATTTAATGTCGGTTAGCTCCTCGAAGAAATGCTACCCACTGTCTCCATCCGAGTTAATATAGACGGGCTTGGCATCCTTCAAATATACTTTGATCTATGTGAATGTAACAGTCGTAGTCTCAAGCTTGACGTAAGGTGCGCATTCAGTATTCAAATATTTTGAAGTGGTCATCAGTAGATACAGCCAGAAGGGAAGTAACGTCCTTAAAATAATATTGGTGATTTCAAGATCTTAATCATTAATCCTGTACAGAAGTTTCATGCTTTGTACCAGCGCTTGGATCCTGGACGAATTGAAGGCCTGGACTTAGAAGCCCGTTAGGGGAGGTCTTGTGACGAACATGACATTGGAAAGATGCAGTGGAATTGAAGGATGCCATACTTCTCATAGATCTTAGTATACTCGACACAGTGACGGTAGGAGAGGAAATCGTGAATTTCTTTCTCGGAAATTCCCTAATTGCGGTGGCAAGAACCGAAAAGGAGAAGAACACGCTCTATATAGGCCATGATGTAGAGTTGAACTCTCGGAATTTGTGCTCCATGGTTGGTTTAGGAGCTTAGAGCGTGAAAGGGTTAAGTCCAATATATTACAGAATTACCTTAAATATATCATTTCTTGCGTCTAACATCGAAGCTGACGAAATATGTGCTTGGGAACATGTCTGAACGGCGGTATGTAGCACACGGAGGACGTAACCGTGATGTAAGCAGTGCTCGGGCACGTATAGATACATAAATAATATGCACCTCCTTACCGGCCGAAGTAAGAGCGGGGCTGATTGCTTACAAAAGCCCGGTCTGTACCAACACGGACTTGGCAGATCGGACTTATTAATGCTTGTTATTTACGCGGCAGTGCTGGTCGACGCTGGTGACTTCCTACCTAGAGTCCCATGGACTCATCTTTCAAGCAAAGTTAGACGTCATGGGCCAGATGAGTAGAATGCTGCACAGCAACCTCTTTCTAGAGTAACGACATTGTCCCATCTGGAACGGATGATCCAATGCTTACTGACGGGGACTGGCCGGCCTCCCTGCCATAGTCGCGGGTATCACGGTTAGCTCGCGCGCAACATGTCATATGGGCTAAGAGACAGTGGTATATGTCCTGCAAGGCGGCGCCAGTAGGTCATAATTGACGACCACATTGTCTTGTGGATTCGTATTCGGTCTTCCCTGGAGCTGAAGTGGTCGGACCACATAAGAAAGGCTGTAATGAGCTGGAAGGCGTCGTCGAGTTTGACTGGCTCGTGATCCTTGCTGGTATCTGAGAAGCATATCCTCCCGTGAATACGTACTACAGAAATTCATATTCTTCTCCCTTTGTATCAATAATTCCCTGTTGATCTGAAAACCTTTTACGTCTGGGCAAGCTTCATCGTAGTCCAAGGGATAGGCACCTATTTACCTTACCACGACTTTCGGATGAATTATGCCTCCTGAAATACGATGGTCGGACGAGTTTGAGTTCGTAGTATTGATAATTCGGTCAATCATAACGGTGTCAAGTGTATAGCATTTTCCTTGCAGCGCGTTATGTTGCCACGTGGATAAGCGCAGAGGCCTGGTGATTGAAACGGAAACATTGGAAGCGATGAGTCTTGTAACGAGTGATTCAAGAAATTCAACTATAGCTTTGATGTGAAATAGGTCAATCATACAAGAATATCTTAACTAACCCCTTATATTCTGATGTCTTATAGGTGTAACGTATCGCGTGGACGTATGTAGCCGTCTAGCAAGATCGTGTCTTATAGGCGGCTCAGATGCTTCCGAGGCAATATAGGTAATCTTAGAGGTGTTGGCTAGGTAATAGGTATACAAAAGAGCCTAACGTAAAACCCTTGGCAAGATATATATATATATGTGTGTGTGTGTTATTGCGTTTGATCGCTGTTGCGTTAATGAGGATGAGGTTTGGGCGAGGACGGAATTCTGACTCTTGATTGGTCCCAGCAATAGTTTCATACTCGATTTGGTATGAGCATCCACCGCCAAGGCTAAGCACCTATGTACAGTGAGATGTGCAGGATAGACACATGGCTGATAGCATAGCTTGCAACATGCGCATAACAAAGATCCAGCTTCAATAAGGGTAAGCGATCGCGCACCGTTTCGTTCTTCCTAGCATTGTAGTGGGAATGAAAACCCTAGAGTGGGCTTTAGTCTCATGTTCATCCGGTGTCGAATGATTATACCAAGGTATGATCAGCAATGTGTAACCATTGCAACATTTGACCTACGAATCCCAAGGTTCTCAGGCCCACGGGCCGTATTTGCCGTGATACCATCACCCTCAAATCGCCCGTATTTAAACGGTCATCCTGCTTACTACTTGATTTTTCTCATCTCACATCCCTTGCATCTTCTACTTGCTCCAGTTCCTTCGTTATTACGAGTAGACCTCGATCGTCAACAGAAAGGTTCCGTGAACCAGCATTCAATTCTATCGTACATATTTATTCAGCCAATCAGCCCATTAATTACTTACATATCTTACTATACAATTCCATTATCGAATCTAGTTGTCATAATGCAGACCAAAACTATCGTCTTTGCCCTCTTTGCTGCCACCGCAGTGAGCGCGTCCAAGATAAAGATCTACCGACCCCGCCAGAACAACAATAACAACAATGGCGGTAATGCTGACGCGGCAGTCGACTTTGGCCAATGCACCCCGACCATGGACTTCCAACTAGGCCGCGAGGGCCGTCAGCCGGACGAGGGCACGTTCTTGCCGACAGACCCGCTCGTAGCCGAGGGCCAGCAAGACGCGCTGAACCCGAGTATCATCATGAACCGGATCTGCGACCAGTTGACCAACGTGTGCGAGGCCAACGACGCCGCCGTGGCCGCCTGCGAGGACGCGCAGGCCCAGACCGAGGCACTGGGAACTAGGGACGCAACCACCGCCGATGCCTTCAACTCAGCCCTCGGATTTTAAAGTGCTTGGTTTTAGAGGTTCTTGTGGGAAGGGAGGAGGGGTTATCAACTGTGATATTACCTAAAATGAGAGTTCAAGGTGTAAGATTATTATGAAATTCACGTATGATGTTTTATTCTGTCACGAGATTTATTAGAAGATGTGTCAATTTGTCTCCTATCTTGAAATCAACCAGTCCGTGAACTCCCTTGCTACTTTACAGACACTAGGAAATATAATAAACGACCACCTTGAGCCTTATTAAGTTCGCAGCAGCTCGCATGGTATCACGCATTAAATCATTCGCCTCCTGCCTCCCAATGCTTATCATCATGAAACGCAGAATAAACACATAGTCTCCTTCTTAACAGTCATGAATATGTTGATGTTTGGAAAGATGATGGAGGAAGCCCTATAACCAATCCCTCACGGCTGTGACTGGTATACATCGTTCATTCATTCACAAGGATCTGGTCCCCACGAGACGCTTACTTGTTCCCAGAACATATTATTGCGTGCTCCTAGGGCGCTCCGCTTTTGGTCGTGAATAATCCCTCTCGCCCTGAGTGCCTGGGTTCGATAGCTTGCGAATCTATACTCAAGCATACGGTGGGTGAAACTCTCGAACATGATGTTGACAGCCTCTAGGCCGTAGGATAAATGGTTGGAGGCTCAGAGGTCGGCAAGATATATAGGGTCGACGATTGTATGGGGTCCAGACACTCGTAGGACTCGAGTGCCCCTGAACGATAAGGGGACGGCTCGTACCCTGATACGGTTAGGATTGGCTTTGGGAATTCGCCAATCAACCTTTAGGCTCTTGGTGTTGACTTGGTAGATAAAGCGATCCACCGCCTTTTTGTCGAAGAACTCGATCTTAGCAGCCGCCTCTGTGTGCGTGTCGTCGGGCGGGTTGATGTGGCAGTGGTAAATCTTGCCGACGTTACGAATGCTGTCGAACAGCAAGCGGAAATCCAAAGTCGATGGGATATTCGTTACGAAAACAGAGCAATTCTAGGATTCAGGGAACAAATTAAGATTAAATCATTAAAATCGTAGAATTTTTTATTTTGTAA
>MU404222.1:0-54231 GCA_022695795.1 Biscogniauxia marginata
TTACCTTTTTAAAAACACTCACTTTTTTATCTAAAATTACACTCGGCCATTTATTTAAACCGAAAATTAATATACCCTTATACGCAGAATTTATATATGCCCCCCCCCCCCCCCCCCCTTTAATCTACATCATTCCCGACCTGCCAATTACCAATCTCAATCAACTATGAAAGCGCCACCGAGTAGTATAGCAGGCTCTTCGATGCTATGGTGTTCGTAACTACGAGCCCGATCATCGTCAGCGATCTCCGGTTACTATTGCCTCCTATAGACAGACAACCGCTATATCCTGTCACGTGGTAACGATTTGGGGGAAAAGGGAAAAAATAAGAGAAAAGAAAAAAAAAAAATTAAGAACTAGAAAGCTAGCAAAAAGTAACTCACCTCAACGTGCCCACACCTCCAGCCTCGAGCAAAAGGGTTGGACCATCGGGTAGTTCCTTGCCGATCCATCTCATGGCGAAGGCGCGGAGAATATGGCCGTGGGCCACGACCAGCACATCCCCGTGTGGCGCCTCGGCCGACTTGGGCTTGCCGATCACGGGCGCCTGCCACTTCTCCCGGATCTCCCGGATGAGGCGATCGACGCGCTCCGTGACGTCCTTGGGGCTCCTGTGGTAGTGGACAAACGGACGAGTGATTAGTATGATTAGCCCGGAACTTATGAGAGCAAAACTCCTTCTAGGCCCATCGCAACTTATAATCAGGCTTGCGGCCTGAGGATATTAACAAATATAAAGAAAAGTGCAAGCCCAACTGTGAAAGAACTTTTAGGGGGGGGATCATCATTGTGTGTGTTACTTACTCGCCGCCGGCGCACCCGTCGCGCCAGATGTCCCAGTTCCGGCCGAGGCCCTGGCGCTCGCGGAGGTCGCGGATCTCGGGGCTCGTGACGCCCTCGTAGTCGCCGTAGTCCCACTCGCGGATGTCCTCGGTGACCTCGACGCGCGCCTGGCAGCGGTGCTGGCTGGCCTCGAGCGACTGACCCGACCCGCAGTGCGTCTTCCAGGGCAGCGGGTCCCGGATGCCGAGGTTGAGCAGCTCGAAGGTGTGCTGCGCGCGCGTGCGCGGGGATACGTAGCTGTTCGCGTATATAGTCAGTCAGTCAGTCAGTCGGTCAGCCGGTCGTTCAGCCCTGTCTGGGTGGTTTCACAACATGAAATAATCTTAATTCTTCACGTCGAGCTACAAATTCTATTTTGGTTATTCTTCATCATTCGAGGGTTACATATACGCCCCCGATAGTCTCGGATGGTGGATAAGGAAAACCTATTTTCCCTTCTTTGTATCGTGTGATTATATGTGAGAGAGAAGCAAAATAGGAGGGACTCACATATGCGCAAGCTGTTTGGGTACTATCAATCTATCATCTCCTACGAGGGCCCAGCCCGTGGCCCTGACTCTCTTTTCGCCATTAGCCGTCAGCGGGATGTCCGTCGAGCCCGTGTGTTTCCCGCTCAGTGACCACTCAGTCTCGCCGTGGCGGACGATGAAGACTCGTGGCGTAGACATGACTACCCGATCGAGGATGTGTTTCCCTTTTCTTAACACTAAAAATGACTTTGACTATGTATGAAATGATGCATGTAACCAGGTTGTAAGTGCTTGTGTTCTGGATATGATAATGCCTCTTCTTTCAAGAGCTGAACCTTAGCGATTTCAAGGCTTGGCTCCCCTAGAAAACGCCATAAGCTTGAACAAGTTATTAGATGGCCTATCCAATGAAAATGGAAAAGAAATAACTGGCTGTGCTTATAGTCCCTCTCAAATGGACTCACTTGGAGTAAATGCTTATAATGTATTTTAAGAAAAGAATCTTCTTTGCAAATCAACCACCAAGAGAAGAAAGACACTTACTTAGGTAGGTATGTAAGTACCTACCAGTTACTACCAAAGGTTTAAATTAGGAAGATGACGTCTCAAAGCGATGCAGGCGGATTACTAAGGACCACTAACACCGTCGTCCGCAACCGCTCCCAGCTGCCACTAGACCGCCGGCTCTGGCAGCTCCGATTTTCCTGAGCTCGAGCTTTTCTGCCGCCGCCCACTCGCTTCAATCCCCAGACTTTGTCATCATCGTCATCGACATTACCAGCAGCTTTCCTTTCTCCCCCGGCGAGGCGCAGAGGGAAACATCCTACGGCGGCTATCAGAGACGACGGCACCACCGTTTCCAGGGATTTGCACTACACTGTTCGCCACCGCGACGGCCCATTGGTCCTCCCTCCGCCCGCCGTCCTCAGGACCCCGAAGACGCCGAAGGTCCTGCCCTCGCCCGCGTTCCCGTCCCGCTCCATTAGCGGTGCCGATTAATTCGAGACCATCCCGGGAAGCTCGAGCCAGAACCGTAGAACCATTCGCAGTAGCAGCATCATTATCAACAGAAGCAGTGGCGGCGGCCGGATAAGTAATACTAGAGGTCGCGATAGCGACGACTACCACTGCTCATCTGGAGGCGGTTGCCCCCGCGATGAGCTGATGGTCCGTACGAGGCAGCAACATCGCCGCGCCGAGAAGAATAACACCAGTAGGAATAGTGAGAGGATCGGGGCGTGCGAGAGCTGCTGGAAGGGATACTGGGGCTGAGATTTTCCAAGCATCATCTACCTCAATAAATATTGCAAAGACGGGATTCATCATTTGCAGTACTTGTGCGAAATATACAATTTTCAAGAACATATACGATGTCTCCCCGCCCGCCACCAAGGGCCCCGTCCCGTCCGCCGCGACAGGTAAGGCGCGGCCCGGTGGCTCCTCCGCCCAGGGCAGGTTCCGCTGGCGGGATCGGAGTCGGCGGCATCTCCGGGCTGACCATGAAGCGCATGATCTGGACGGGCGCATTCGCCGCGGTCGCAATCGCAGGCGCGATCTACGGCGCCGGTCTCAAGACGCAGCAGGAGTACAAAGCTGTAAGTTCTCCCCCCCCCTTTTTCTTTTCTTCTCTAAAAAAATACAACCTTTGACTTGCCTTGCGACAACCCGCCCTGTAATCTACTTCGCAGATATGTCAAATAGCAAAAATGAAATAAAAACTTGATGACTAATTCTATCGTCTCGTGATCGTTTGTGGCGCCCGCAGGAGAAAAAGCAAATCATCGAGACTAGCGTCGAGAACCGTGTCCGCGACCTCGAAGAGCGCCGCGCCGGCCTCGTCGCCCAGAGGCTGCCTATAGAGCGGAAGCTCGGGGAGCTGAGGACGCGGATCAGGGAGAGCGAGCTTAAGCTTAGTAGCAATAGTAAGGACAGCGCCGAAGGGGACCGGTAAAAAAAAAAAAAGGATAAAAAAAAGGAAAGAAGTCCGATGATGATCCCTTGCGCCATGAACGAAAAGAGAGGATTCAGGCTTTGCGATTTGATGCTGCTGCTACGCTCCCGTCCTCGCCTTCTTTTATATGAAGGATAGCATTGTGCCGTAGCGTGCGGCGTACAAACTAATGGAGGTTCTTGTCGTGCCTAGTGAAGGTACATAGGTACGACAGACAGGGGCTGGTACATGTTAGGTACCCCATACCGGCCTCCCCTTTTCAACGGCTACTCGCGAAAACCCCGGGGGTCCTACCTGCAGAGAGGGGCAGATGGACTTATGCGCTACAATACCGAGTCTTAAAACCGAAGGAAGTGTACGTGCGAAGGGAACATCACATCTCGTGATTTACGCGTCTTCCGAGATTTATTTTGAACTCGTACCTAGATCGGAAATATTTGGGCGCGTGACGGAATCAAAAGTCGTCACGGCTACAAGAACTACCTAGCCTTAGGTAGGTATCTATATGTAAACAAAAAGGTGGGCTAACTACCTACAGATATATCGCGAGGATGTGGGCGGAAGAAGACGAAAGAGACATTAGGTAGAATTGTCAGCTAGCCAGGAGAAATCTTACCGTTTCCCGGTAGATATATATATATTCGAACCGATCGAGGTTTATATTATGTTACGGTTACGCTGTGTGGCATATAGAAATTACTTCTATGTATGCATTGCACTGCATAACACATGTCACGTATCCCCCCGAGCAAAAAAAAAAAAAAAGGAAGAAAAAAAAAAGGAGAAATACTCGCATCTTACGGATGTGAACCGATTTGGACCCATCTATCTTGCAAAAAGTCACTTCGTTCGTTCTCTATAATAAAAAATGCTCTCCCTTCCTCGTCACTTCGGCCTTGGGAACCTTTGTTCTCTCTTCTCTCTTCTCTCTTCCGAGTTCCGAGAAGTTGTCTAATGCATTCGTCCATCCATCCTAATTCCACCATTTGTTTGTCCTACCCTGCCACGTAACGCCGTATGCGATGCATATTCGCCACCAACCACCAACCACCACTACCCCCTTAGTTTCGTGACTTACCACCTCAGAAGAAAAGAAAGAGAAAAAAAAAAACTTTTTTCATTTCAAATCACGCCATGGTGCCGTCGGCCTCGGGCAGGGGGATGGCGCGGTACAGCAGGATGAGGGCGGAGTGGGACTCGCCGCCGCCGGCGAGGGCCTCGACCTTGTCCGAGGTGACCTCGGAGACCTTGTCGTCGTTGAACCACCACCACTTGCCGTCCTCGTCCTTGCGCTTGCCGGTCCGGGGGTCGAGCGGCGCCGTCTTCTTGACGTAGGCCGTGTAGTGGCCGCTGTCGGCGCTGGCGCCCTGGTGCGTGACCACGCCGCGCAGCTCGTACAGGCCGGACTGGTTCGCGCCGTCGTCGGCGGCGACGGCCGGGTCGATAAGCGCGTGGAGCTCCTTCTTGGCCGCGAGGAGCGCCGCGTCGCGCTCCGCGTCGATCTCGGCGTCCGTCTTGTAGTTCTCGGCCATCTCGACGTCGCCGTCGGCCGACTTCTTCTCGTCCTGCTTCTTGTTCTTCTCGTCTTTCTTCGGGGCCCTGTTATTATTATTATTAGAGCCCGAGGCCTCCGGGACGTCGTCGTCGTCGCCGCCATGGTCCGTGATCCGCTTACGCCGCTTTCGCGCGCGCTCGATGTCTTCCTCGTCCTTGCGGATCTCGCGTACCTTGTCCCGGACCGGGATGAGCGCCTTCTTCAGGTTGTCGTCGCAGAACTCGATCACGTCGAGCTCGTGGGGAAAGGTGACCTTCCGCATGATCTTGGCCTTCTTCTGGGTCTCGCGCTTCCAGAAGAAGCGGACAAAGTGGACGGTCAGGTACTTGGGCAACCGGGAGATCTTGGACGTTTTGGTGTAAACAGCGTCTCTATCGAGAACCTCGGATCTCTTCTCCAGCTTCTCGCTCAAGCCATTTGCGATACCGTCCCGTAGATGATTTGTGGCACCGTCGATGTGGCAATTTAGCTTAAGGAAGCTATCCTTAGATATGATAGGTTGCTCTCCGGCTTCCCTGGCCGCAGGCTCATCGCACACGAGCTCGGACGTAAATTCTCCTGACATATACCGTTCGACGAAGGAAGAGTCCGTAGTGGCATCGGGCGACGCCTTCACACGTAGCTTTTGGCGTAGCTGGGAAACTATCTGGGACCATGCCTCTTCGGCATCCTGTTGAGCAAAGCCGGCACCGGTCCGGGATCGCTCGGCGAACTGGGGAAAAGCACCCCGCAGTGCGGCTAGAAAGGCATGAGGGGTGTATGCGTCTTGAGTCTCGGACATGTACTGGTAGAGGTCTCGTAGCTGTCTCGTCAAGTCGAGCTGAGGCAAAACACCGGTAGTGCTCGCGCTCTGTGGCTCGTATTTGACCAAGGAGTCCTGGAGCTCGGGGATAGCTCGTAGGGTCTGGAGGGTTGAGTTTAGGTAGCAGGTATTGCCAAGATTGGTTAAGCCGGCGGGTATGGCGCCCTCTTGCCGTGCAGCTTCGGCTTCGGTCATGTCCTCTATAAACTTGATCTGTTCCTTCGGTCGGGAGAGAATTTCCTGGTCCCCGTTTCCTGGCGTGCCCATCATCATGATCGTCTGGCCGGGCTTGAAGCCGAATTTGCTCATGGGGGCGTCATCTTTGAGCGGGCCTCCCTTGACCAGGACCTTTTGGCGTTCGGGTTCGACTCCGGTGAGGCTGTAGAGCTGGAACTTGAAGACTTCGCCAGTCGTCTCGGTGTCTACTTCGACATCGTACTTCTTGCCCGAATGCTTGATAACGACTGTTTATGTTAGCAAGTGTCGCGAGGTTTCGGTTTGGGGGAGAGTTCTGTTCTTCCTCACTTGGTATTGTCGCCATCTTGTGATAACGAGTTGTTGGTGTTGGTGTTGGTGGTGGTGGTGGTAGTGGTAGTGGTAGTGGAAAGCCAAAGAGGTACCTGGTGGGTTGTGCTGTGTAATAAAATTGTTGCTGCAAGGCAAACGACGTGCGTCACCTAACAAGCAATTTGATGGCTGCCTTTCTGCGGAGGGCCGCAAGCTTGCAACCCTGGGCGGGCGACGGAGGGGTTCCCGAGCAAGCCACACAGAATGTGGCGTCCAACCATGTCTGACGTCACGTGTTGCTACTAGGTGGGTCGGTAGGTTGGAAGGTGCATTCTGCCCCACATTAGGATGGGATGGGGACTGTGTCGCTGTAGCTGTTCTGGCCGTGCTCCGTCTTCCGCAACGCACTCAGTGTACTTAATTATCGGCACAAGGCGGCCGCTTTCAGGGATCGCTACCCCCGTGTCTATTCACCTCTCCCGAAGACGACGTCCTTCCTTGTTCCTATCATAAAGACCATCGCGACCCATAATGGTGGGTTATCTCTGCCCGCCCTTCGAGAAAACACCGCCTAACTGTCTCGCAGTCCCAATCTCTCCGCCCGTACCTCCAGTGTGTACGGAGCAGTCTCACGGCCGCCCTCTGCCTCTCCAACTTCGCCTCCCAGACTTCGGAACGACACAATGTTCCCGAGATCGAAGCTCAGACGTCGCCCGAGGTCCTGCTGAACCCCCTGATTATCGCGCGTAACGAAAACGAGAAGGTCCTCATTGAGCCCAGCGTCAATAGTGTGCGGATTAGCATCAAGATCAAGCAGGCCGACGAAATCGAGAACATCCTAGTACACAAGTTTACTCGCTTCTTGACGCAGCGAGCAGAGGCATTCTTCATCCTGAGGAGGAAACCGATCAAAGTACGGCTGCTTGCAGTTCCCCTGAGCCGAGGGCTTCCACGTAGCTAACCACGCTCGGACAGGGTTATGATATTTCGTTCCTAATAACAAACTTCCACACCGAGGAGATGTTGAAGCACAAGCTGGTCGACTTCATCATTCAATTCATGGAAGAAGTCGACAAGGAGATATCCGAGATGAAGCTATTCGTGCGTACTCCCAAGTGCCAGTACAATACGGCTACTTTAACATCGTTACGACTGACAAGAGTATAGTTGAACGCGAGAGCACGATTTGTTGCCGAATCATTCTTGACACCTGCAAGTCCCCCGCAAATTATCTTCATTTTTGATCTCTTGCTAATAAGACTATAGTTTGATTGAGAGATTACCCCGTCGTTTGTCGATAGATACCGAAGTAGATTACGATACATGAGTCTAGTCGGCGTTTAGGAGAACGTAAAATTGTAGATCAAAAGACATATTTCACCCTCGCTACCGCATAGGTGAAAATGGAAACCATGTATAGCACCCACAAACAACAATATGCCGGCGATTAATGACCTAGCACATCGCACATGCCATTTAAAGCTTAGATCCCGTCCCAAGCTCCTTACCGAAGCTTAGAAAGTCGACAGAATGAGATCGATAATAGACCTGTTGCATGATCAGCTGAGCCAACTGGCAAAACGGGACCGCCGCTCCTCTTGACGGTAGCGACTAGGCAGTGAAGTATATACAGACAGCTAGCTACATGCAACAGGACCTCCTCAGTACTTGTTTATAAGCTCATCCTTGAGCCATAATCAAATACTGGTAAAGTTCCATGATCAATCATCAGGGTGTTTGGCTAGGTTCAGGCCCGACAGTAAAAAGTGGCCTCGTAGGATTCCACTGTACAGATATTCACTCACTCCGAACAACACTATCCTCTTTACAATTTTACTTTGCTTCCCCCCCTCCAGTGGGTTGTATCGAGTCCTTGGGGATAGAACCAGTGCCGGTGCAAGAGAGGAGTGAGGTATGCTAAATCTCGTGATTTCCTCCACCTCACCAAGGGCCGTACCACAACCTCTTAGCTACCTAGAATGCTTAATTGCATGCCGCTATTAAGCTACTCGTTGATATATATGGTCAGTGGTCATTTGTAGCTCAAACTAGATATAAAGTAATTCTTTCAGAAACCTACAAAGTTCTGGGAGCTAAATAGGTCGCTGTTTAGGAGGTTGGGTTTATTTAATCTCTCAGCTTTCTCCATCTCGTAACAGGATGTAACGAATCTTCAGGCTAAAAATGAACAAAAGATATACGTATTACATACAGTAAAAATGAACGGGGTCATGGTTCCAGAAAAGCTATGGACGAGAAGACTCAAAATTACAAATAAACTTCATTTCGCCATCTATTTATTTCTTGAACTTCCTTTAGTCAATTTCCTCCGAAAGGTTAGCATTGAACTAAAATATAAATACTATTTTCAAGCAGCCTGTTCTTTGAATTTCCAACTTCTCTGTAATACGCATTTACGTGCTTATTCCACTTTCAGTGGAGTCTAACACAGATTAAACCATTGTAGTTCTATGTTCAACCATTCATTATTAGAGAAATTCTTTGTAGAATCAGTGTCATCGAGAATAATTCGTGGGAGTTCATCATTTACTGTGCTACATACAATACAATAATTATGGGAAAGCTACACCAATCATATCCTTCAAGCTATCGAGTCTACTGTCGAAGCTTATAGGATCGATGATCCAGAGGATATTGAATAGGGAAACAAGATCGAGTCCTCTTTTGAGTTTTTCATTCGAGAAGATCCTAGTTACGGCGGACTTTCACGACAACAAGCCCGGCAAATGTTCCTCCAATGGGCATTATCACTCCTAGAGTAGGACACATTCTGTGACTCCCGATACGACTACTTTCTGTATGTCGACGATGACGTGCTATACAAATTCGAAGCGGCAACATCCGGGGACGAAAATATTCTTCTGTATTACAGACCCTGCGTACAGACTCCGACTATAGCCTTACCGCCGAAAGCCTCACGTGTCGATCGTTGTACATGAGAGCACCTCTATTTTGTCATTCAGATATCACCATACGGTGAACTGCTTCAATGCGTGTCTTTTTTCCCTTTACCACCAAACGACTTCCAAAATAATTTTAATAGCGTAGTTAGGTTTGGCTTCTTCTAGTTTCATAGGCTCATAAATCACTTTTAGTTAATAGTATATGTTATATGATTTAAGCAGGTGCTTCTTATTTTAATTATATATTAGTCTTGTCGACACCTTTATATACCGTGCTAATTAATTTCTAGATTATAACTTGGCTTAAAGATTTCTTTTACAAGCATGGCTGCTTTATCTTGACTTTTTATTTAAGCTTTGATTCACCTTTAACACATTGTACTGGTTTAGAAATGGGGTATCATGTTGTAGCCGAGGAGTAATGGGGTTTTGCAACTTTATTTATCTGCTGTCCCTAGACAAATAACTGTTGGCGGCAGAAACTTCACACACGATTTGATAATGGAATGGGAAAGTATACTTGCCTACGCCATAAATGAATTGTTATTTGTTAAAACTGTTCCTAGGTGGGTATACGAGCAAGGCATGAGGAAATATACCGTCAATGCCGTATCATCGTCACTTGATATGCTTTGCCGCCTTCTAAACTTGTAAATACACAATCATCATCACGACGCGGACCTCGTAAAGGGGTACAAACGTAGCTGCTAGGTGAAGAGCTAGAACTAGAGATGCATAGCCAGTGATATTCTTGCATATAAAACACTCCCTTTGTTTCCACGCAGGCCTGTGCCCGTGATTCCTTACTGTCTGACTAGTACAAGCCACAATAGTTCCTAGGGATAGATTCCTCGACAACTACTAAATTCATAAATCTTTGTTGACGACTTCATTTTTCCTCTGCAGTAGCCAGAACAACTAAGCCAACAGCAGCAGCAGGTCGTCCCGGCAATCGATCTCTACGTTAATTTGCCCATGATTAACTTCACCAGTCTGTTAAGGATAAGAATCAGTTGATATTGTTGCTAAGTCAACACCACTTCACCAGGTAAACTACTCGGCCCTGTCCTTAACTTTGACTTCTTTGACTAAAGCACAACAACCTCATGTCGATTAGGGGCCCCGGCTTCTTTTAGTACTTGAAAACAAAAACTCACGTCTCCAGGTCATGGAGACCCTGAACAAGATTGTTCCATGCATGAGAATTTCTGTCGCTGTCCTCAAACTATCTACCCTTCTTGGATACCCATTCCATTCCCTATTCCCTTTCCCTCCACATATCCCAACAGCTAACACATCTAACTCCGCGCTTCTAGCCTTCATGATACTCACGCCCTTTAGTACTCTTGATGACTTAGACAGTAATAAATTAATTCTACAATGATAGCTTCCAAGCTCCATATAATCACTTAGAATAACAACTTTCTTAATAATGAAGAGACATAATACCTAGCTGTTACATCCGTAGTTTGTATTTGCTAGTGAAGTGTGATCACCTTGTCGTTTGATTCCACAGACCCTTTATTTCGGTCCAACAGGTATGCTGTTAGATGCCCAAGATAAGAAGATCCAGTCCAATGTGTGAAGATTTACCTCTATTAATTGTCATGCTATTCGCATCCCATGTCAGTGTATCAGCCCCCGTTAGTAATATACAACACAAAAGCGCACCTATGCTCCGGCAAAAGGCGTCCATCCGCTTCACTGTTTCCTTGAAAATCTTATCCGGCAATCACTCCCTACTTTCCCTGCTCATGACTTTGAACTTCGTGATGCCGAGATACATATTTTTATTAACTCCATGGCCATTATTCACAATGCCGAGATATTGTTTTTCTTCTCATATTAAATGTACACTCACAATTTTTTCACCATCCTTCACCTTTCTTCCTTCCAATCTGTTCTCCTACCACCTCTCGGGTTAACAAATCCTCCTGGAGAACCCATCTTTTCACCAAACACACTCCTCCGTGGCAGCAGCCACATTTCTTCCTACCAAGCTCATTCTCAGGAAGAGATTGTATGGTCACCAGGTCACTTATCAAGTGTGAACAGTGGTAACATAAACTTAGGTATGAACGATTCTTCACCAAGCCTTCCTAATCCCATCGACATTGTCTCCTATCCTATATGCATAGCCCTTCTGTCACTTCCAAAGGCACATCATTCCATAATTACTCGCATCACTCTTGGTTATTTACATCAGCAGTCTGCAAAGTGACATATGACCTGCTTTGGTACCATACCATATCCCTCTTCACGACGTTTTTATTCACTTCAGCACATCTCGGCATGAACAGTACTTTATTACAGCACTTTCTGCATTCCATCTTTTCTTCCTTCCATCTCTTTTTTTCCCTCTTGCCAGTTTACCCATCCTCGTTCTACCCTCACAGCACCAAACACCACCTCTCATGTGTGCACTCATGCCTAAAAACTTGATGAAGTACTTGCACTTTCCTGCTCCCATTCGCTAAATTCCTTATTTTCAACAAGATCAGTAACTCTACCTGTCTGTCTGAACAGGTAGGTAGCTTTAACTGACATCAAGGAGCCTCATCTCCAACCAAGGTATGCACCCCTCTGCTAATGACAGCATGGAAGAAAATGAAGAGAACCAGCATCTGGAACTACACCTCGTCTTTTCTTCACTACTTGTTTCTAACTGATCTCCAGCTTTGTCACACATCGAACCAAGTCACCACCTTCCTCTGGAGATCTCTTGACATCGAAGTTCTACATGTATGCATACTGTACCCTCCTGCCTCGACGCTCACTTCGCATCATACACAAACAAACTCGAGACTCGAACCCCAATAAAAAAGCATATAGCTAACCTGCTGCCACCCACAGCGCACCTTTTCTCACCCAAACATATGACCTTGCCTCTGTAGTTATTCAATACTGAGCAACAAGATGGGCCCCCCCAAGCCTGGACAGCCCTCCAGCTTTGCTAAGGAGGCTGTCAATAACGGAGCGCGCTGGCCCCAAGTACCGCTTTCCTCGGACCAAGATGTTGGTGGCGGTGTCTCCCTCCGCGTCACTGGCGACCAGAGTCCCCTTCAACCAGCTAAGGCTCAACCAGCTAAGGTTCAACCAGTTAAGGCTCGACCAGTTAAGGCTCAGGTCACTGACTCGACTATCAAGACCCCAAGTTCACCTCTTGGAGTGTCCCCTAAGCTAAATGCAGCATCCAAGCCCTTTGTGCCTAGCACTCCTTCGAGGGGTGGCACTCAGAAGCATATCTCGGATCATCTGATCGATATGTATTGTGAGCGTCAGCGTCGCGGTACTGACGCAACTGTCACCGGCAAGCCTCAGAACGGCATTGCTCACAGTGGCGCTTCTCAGAATGACGCTGCTTTTGCTGGACAAGACTACGTTGACCGTTTTTTACCTGCTCGTGGCAATAACAATCTTTATTCCCAGCATAACTCTACCCAGAACCTCCAAGGTACTCCTAAAGGCACTCCTCAGGGCACCCCCGGGCGCACCCGTGGTAGCTATGGCAACGCTACACAGAACTGGCCCTTCCCTAATATTACATCTACTCGTAGTTATGCTATGACGACTATGGCACCGAAGGGTTACCGAGCTGGTCTTCCTGGAAGCGCGTCTGACGGCAACATGCCCAAGGTCAGCCCGGCCGCGGCCTATTCGCAAAGGACTCTCTACCCCGGGATTCTGCCTCCGCTACAGTTCCAACCTGTCGCCAAGGAGATACAGAGACTACGTTCTGACATGCTCAACTCACTCACGGGCAAAGGTACTCCTAGCCCTAAGGATATTCTCAGTCCGTACTTCGTCCCGTTCGTGGACATCTACAAGAATGCTAGTGCTGTTGAGTGGGGCGTCATCCGTATTAAAAACGTAAGTTTTCCTTCCAAATCATTCCGCTCCAAACTGACACGTATTATTACTTCATTAGATCCCCTTCGGCACCACGCGAGGCGAGGTCGTGGCCATGGTCGGCAGCACCTCGAAGATGCTCAACGACAGCGACGAGCCCGTGCACATCATCATGGAGCGCGTCTCGAGCAAGACCATGGACGCCTTCGTCGAGTTCACCAGCTTCCAAGACGCCATCCAGGTGGTGGAGAAGTTTCAGCAGCGCAATGCCAACAACGGCCGCATCGGCCGCATCGGCACCCGCCATGTCGAGGTCGAGGTCTCGAGCCAGACCCAGCTCATGAAGGCACTGTTCCCCATTGCCCGCGGGGTCATCTGGGGCGGGACGCGCCCGCAGATCCAGCGCGGCTCGCAGTTCCCCTGGGAGAACTTCAAGTCCTTCTTCACTGAGGAGGAGATATCAATGCTCTGGAAGCATGTTGATTGCCCGCAGCGTGTAAGTCGCAAAAGACCGGCGAGACGATGTGGTGTTGCACCTTCCTTATTATCACTTTCGTTTTCCTTCCTTTCTTTCTCCCTCTTGTTTTTTTTTTGTCTTCCTACTTTTCACCTGAGAACAGTAATACTAATGGGGTTGGCCCAGTCCTCGTATGCGCGTGACTGTCCAGAGAGACCGTACGAGTGCATGATTAGCACCTTGAAGAAGATCCCCTGGTACATGGCAGAATACATCACGATCAGTCAGCGATACGTCGTCTACGACGCTTGCTACAAGATGATCGGGACCCTGCAGAATACGATTAGTCGATTCCCTAACCACGAGCGGATGACAGTCCAGCTGTTCAACCGTCTCGTCAGGGCTGCGATGCTGTGCCCGGGCTTTACTGTTCTGCAGAAGGACAATATTGCTCTCTTGGCCAAATTGCCCGACGACGGTCGTCAGTTCAACCAGCCCCGTTTTGCTGACCTTTGGCGCCACCTGTACACCTTGGGTCCTAAGCCTGATATTCCTTTGGATGTTCTCGAGGTAACTACTTTTTCCCCTTGCGCCGTTTCCTCGGTATTAGTATACCTGACTAAGATTAAAACCTCATCCTTACAGTACTACATCGCTATCATCCGCGAGGAGACGACGCGCACGGTCGATAGTCTGAACATCGGCCAAAAGATCGCTTTCCAGAACCGGGCCGACTCGACTGATCGCTATTTCGGATATCTCTGGGCTGAGATTGACTTTCCTGTAGGCCCTACCTTCGACAACATGACCCTTGCAGAAATCAACCAGCGTGAGCTCCAGGCGATCGATCGCATCCTGCGACGTGCCATTGATGGCGGCCTTATTCCGCAAGCTTACACTAAGAGCAACATCAATGACTTCAGTCTGATTTGATTTGGTTTGATTTGATTTGATTAGGGTTGGATGGACGACTTGATCTGACCACGGGCTGTCCTAGTAGTTTGCTTGAATCATAAGCTGTGGCTACTAGCATCTTGGTTTGGCTCCCTTGGTGCCCTTGGTCCTTTTGACCTGGTCTCTAGGGGGCCCTTTGGAACTGTGTAGCTAGCCGGCTAGCAGATCCGGATTCAGACACCGACATTTGATTTGTAGATGGTTGGTAGCAAACCTGCTGAGATATGGTAGATAGTCATCCGACCTCCAATTGAGTGACCCTGAGGGTCTGTCTTTATATGCACAACAGCAGAAGAGAAAAGAAAATACGGGTGATGTAAGTGTTGTCTATTGGGCCGGGGTCTTCGATATAAACGACTTCCCCGCAAGCCCGCTATACTATTTTCTTTTGGGAAACACAGCTTGATCCTGATTGGCCAAAAGCGCTCCTGCCAACTCATTGAAGAAAGTTGACGGCATCGCATCCCACTTTCCTCGTTCGGTTGCACTTAGCTGACATGCAACTAGCCTTAATGAGAAACTAAAATAATTAATAAATCGTTCCCTTTCTCCCCCTCCCTCCCCAGCAACTCATATTACACCATCTCGTCAACTCACCCGTCACCATCTCCGACTCCCAACCCAGCCCGATTCCACCTGACGATCTGAGGAACGCTCACGCACCTAAGTTGGTCCACTATTACCACGAGCTCACCCGTGCGGCTACGATCGGTGCCAGCTCCCCGAGTCGACAACAAGAACGACCATACCAAAGAGAAAACACCGTCAAAACGGCGTCCTCCGAGCAGCAACAGGATCCGGCCGCCGCAGCCGCCGGCGCGCCGCCCAAGTCACCCTCGAGCCAGAGCCAGACATCTCCCACGACGCCTAAGTCGCCGCGCGGTATGGCTAGCCTCACCCGACCCATCATGCAGTCCATGCCGGACACGCGCCAGCAGTCCTTCGACGAGATCTACGGTCCGCCCGAGAACTTTCTCGAGATCGAGGTGCGTAGTTACCAATACATAAATACGTGACCGCCCAGCCGTGATCTACCTATCAATTGGTGGTGTAGCCCGTTCGAACTTATCCAGTCGTGCGGCTTTCCCATCGCGCGCGACACGCGACACAGCCACCCGCCCGCCCGACTTAAACGACGAGCTTCCCTTCTCCCTTCGTCTTTACCTCCATCCACCCTCGAATCCCACCAATTGATCCCATAGACAAAGCAGAACAATAAGAGCCAATCCTAAACAGTCCAGCTAACCCCGAGTCTTTGCCCCCCCCCTCTCCTTCTAGGTCCGTAACCCGCGCACCCATGGCACATCGCGCAACATGTACACGGACTACGAGATTGTGTGCCGGACGAACATCCCGGCCTTCAAGCTACGGCAGAGCAGCGTGCGCCGGCGCTACAGCGACTTCGAATACTTCCGCGACATACTAGAGCGTGAGAGCGCCCGCGTTACCATCCCCCCTTTGCCAGGGAAAGTCTTCACCAACCGCTTCTCCGACGACGTCATTGAGGGCCGCCGTGCGGGACTCGAGAAGTTCCTCAAGATCGTCGTCGGTCACCCACTGCTGCAGACGGGGAGCAAAGTCCTCGCCGCCTTTGTGCAGGGTGAGTTACCTTCCTTTATCTGACTTGCTCTGGTTTCAGGGGCGACGGCATGTCTTCAGAGATCAGTTCGGCGAGGGTGTTTTGCCCCCAAACTTCTCGAATAGAAAATTACAGGCGACAGGGAATAAAAAAAAGGCGCATATGCCCCGGATCGACCTCTGAAGACATACGCCTGTCTACGCGCACATCTACATACACATACAGGCCAAGTTTTGGGACATGGCGAATCTAATAACGAGAACTGACCAACTGACCAGATCCCAACTGGGACCGCAACGCCTGGTGACTGCGCCTCTTCGACTCGTGGACCCTCAACTCGGGCCGAGCCCCACGAAAACTCCGGAAACGGCGTCCTCCGAAACAACAACTACAGCATCAACAGAACCAGCAGCTCCGCGAGAGGACGAGTCTGCAGAAACTGGTGACCAACAACACGACGAGACCGAGGAAGAGGCGCGACAGCTGGGAGACGGAGCAGACATTGTGAATAGGAGAAGGAAATACGGGCTGGCTGGCTAGGTGACTTTTGCTTTTTATTTTTATTTTTATTTTTATTTTACTTATTTTCCCTCTCTCGAGTAGTTTTTATTCATTTGAAGACTTAGCTATTGATGGGGATATCTATCTATAAGCGAGGACGAGAGAAAGAAGAGAAAGGAGGGGGGAGAATATTGATGTGTGAAGCCGTGAAGAGGGACGTATGTATGTATTTGTATGGTATACCCAATCCCTGCAAAGCTAATGATGAGTGAAAAAAAAAAAAACCCCCCAAAGAAGAAGAAGGGAAGGAAAAAGCAAGGTCACCCAGATACGAGATGAGTCGGCACTTTGCCTACGGGTTATAAAGTCCCCCCGGAGAGAGAGCAACTGAAGCCTTTTAAGAAGTTGTGTTCAGATCATCTGTTGCCCGGCGTAGTATATCTCGAGATTATCTCTGTAGTACGTGGAATCCCGGAGGGGAGAGGGGGGAATGGGGAAAGGGGAGTAGGTAGGTAGCAAGAAGAGCCTGATTTGCCCCTATTATAACGGGGGTTCATAAATACGTAAGGTAGGTAATTACTTACCACCTACTTTTTACTACTTACTTATTTAAAAGTTATATATCCCTTGTTGTTTATTTATAAGGTACCTATATCATATATATATATATATATATATATTATTACTTTCACCGAAAAAAAAGAAAACTTGCAACTGAAAATTTTTATTATCATACATGTATTTTTACATGTACGCATCGTCTCTCTCATACGTACGTAGCACCTACTACGTAACCGAACTTCCACGGGATATCTTACACGACGACATAAGTAGGTAGGTAGGTAGGTACACCACACCCCTAACTAGGTACCTACCTATATAAGGCCCTCCCCCCTCCTCATCGAGATCCATCGTTGTTCGGAGACTTGACCGTACCATTTCATACACACATACACACACGTACACACACACACACACATATAAACCCTGTTTACCCAGATATCCAACCAAAAAAAAAAAGGAAGAAAAAAAAACAACCCTTCCAACCAACCAAAATCAAGAGTGGGAATTTCCGTTTTTTGTATGCTCACCCCAAATTTCACCTTTTCCTAACCCCCCCACCCCCCAAATAACGCCGTCTGTGCATGCATGAAGTGTGATGATTGGTGACTGGTCAAACTCCCCAGAAAGTTGTCGTTTCAAGCCCCCCCGCGTCTGCTCCAGCTCCGAGTTGAGAGCTCTTCCTTCCATCCTTCCATATAGGCAGCCCCCCTCCCCCTCCTCTAACTGCGGACGTAAAAAAAACACAAACCTTCTCTCTCTCTTTTCCTCTCTATCCGTCCTGATTTTCCGCTTCCCGGATCTATTGTCGTTGCCGAAATAGAGTTTTTGGCTGAAAAACAATTGTTGTAAATAGTTAAGCATTCCGAATATCAAGTTGGAGTTGAGTTGTAAAAACCTCTTACTTCCGTGTGTATGTATTACCTTTGGAGGCCCCTAGACGCATCCAAGGACATACCTACCATCTTTTGTAGTAGTAAATTGGCGTCTTGGCTGGCAAGAGTTGGGAGGATAATGTGCGCAAGCGTCTCTGTTGCCAGTCTTATATCATGAATCGGCGACGTCAAAGTTGAGCCCGCAATAGTCGCGGATCAGAGGCTGGCTAGCTAAACTTGTTTGGTTGAGCTAGCTCAGTTCTTGACGCCGAAGACTTTGAGGATGGCTTCATACATGCCGAACATGATGGCCGCCGAGGGGATCGTGCGCATGAGATGAGGTGTCAGACCGCCGTAGAGACCGATAAACCCCTCTTCCTTCCATACGAATTTGAAGCACTGGACAAGACCGGAGTATTTAGGCCGTCCGTCTGCCATCGGCGCTTGTCGTAGACGAGTTCTTGCAACCTTATTATACTTGTCAGCATTTTCTCCTGTTTCTACCGAAGGTTCGGGAATGCGACCGGGGCCGCTGGCCATGATGTGATTTTAACTCACCTCGTGCGGGTATGTCAGGATAGATGCAACACCCTTGGCGGCGCCAGCGCCCATGAAGTTGCCCGTGTAGTCGATCGTGTGATCCCACCAATTTTTCTCTCGCCCGCTTCTGACGATATGTTCTTCCCGCAATCGTAGCTGGCGCTTCACTTCCTCGTACATCATCCACTGTAGTGTGCTTTCTGTGATACCGAGATAGCTCGCGCTAAGGCCCTTGAAGAAACCCCTCGGACCCTCGTCCCGCATCACCTGTTTGATGCAGTCCCAGCTGTTCCGGTAGCGCCGCCTGCTCACATCGCCCTTCCGCTCGGCGTCATTTTTATCGAGCTGTAGCCGCGTCTTGATGAGCCAGATAGGGTTTGTTGCTGTACATGTCGCCAAGCCGGCCGTGATGGCGCTGGCGAGGTGTATGCCAGGGTTGTTGGGATCCAGGCCCGTCCACTGCGAATACGCCCTCTTCCCCGTGGGGTAGACATAGAAATTGATGCTTCTAGCCGGAACTACACCAATTAGGTTTGGCCCCAGACCCTTGAAGAGCGCACGCCAGCCTTCTAGCCTGTGGACGTCCCGCAGGATCTGTACCGTCTCGGCTAGGTGGTACGAGGCTGACTGGAGGGGAGTGAGGCGAGTATGGCCAGCTGCCGCCCTCGCCGCTCGGAGTTGCGCCTGGTAGAAGTCGGATTGCAATCGTGTCTTAAGTACGTCAAGCGGTGCGGTTAGGACGGCTGCTGTCATGCCCCCAACTCTAGATACACGCATGATTAACTAAGTAATCTCTTCTTCAGATTGATCATACATACGCTCCGGCGACAAGGTGCGGCCATGACTTGGCAAACGGTGATTGCTTGACAACCTCCCGTTCGGGAGACGCGCCACCGAGCTCGCGGGATTGTGGCAACGGCGACTGCTGTGGTATAGGGAAGCCTTCGCGCTGTGACTTTGAACCTGGCATTGCGTAAGTTGTAGTTGCGTGGGCTGGCGATTGAGCCATAATGGCCATGAAGTCGCAGTCTGTGGTTACGTCTTTTTGATATGGGCGATAGGAGGCGCAAAGACGAAAAGTATGATGTGTTGACTACCGGAGTGCCATCGACAGTTCCAATAGGCGCACAAATATCTCTCGGAGTTGGTATTTGGGTCAGAAAGCGCCAATTGCTCGTCTTGGGTGGGTGTAAGTTGAAAATGGTAAAAATCGGATTGGAGTACCTGATAATGACTTCTACTTAATTTTTTTCCCTCCCGCTATCTAATCGTGACGCCACACGGCCCTTATCTCCGAATGATCCCGAACTTTCAAAAAGCGTCATGCCCCCGCCGACTGGAGCTGGACCTGCCCAGGTCCCGTCAGCTTTCCCGGTTCTAATTAAGTGGGCCGTTTCTAGTTGTGGCTTGCGCACATACCCGTGCGCCTGGTTACCACAACTTAGGTACCTAGGAGTAAGGAGTAAGAACCTTAGTACAGGGAGAACGTACCAATTCAATATCGTTATTAAGAAATATACCACTTTCTTGGCCTCACGTAATGTATATAGTAAATTATATAGGTCAAGACTTAAAAAGACGGCCGAGAGTTTAAAAGAATTAAGCCATGTCTATTCTCGATCCTCGTCCGGCTGGAGTGCCACGATACGATGAAGCATTCGTGAGAATAGCGAAATCGTAACCCGCAGTCTGATTATCTCCGTTCTCTTCGCTATGTATGTACAATCCATAAACTTTGTTGCCGTCTAGTTGCATACAGATGTCTTCGCGTCCGTATGGTGAAAAACAATATTACGTCGCCTCGCTTACCAATACAGGTATGCATCATCAATGCTGTTGGCCTTCACGGGAAGCTGCCGCAGCGTCAGCACGAGCCGAGGCTGCAGAAGCCATGTGTCTGATCATATTATCTACTGACATTCCGGGTATTCCAGAATAGGGGCCCTTCTCTGTAGACTCGTCCGGTTTGGGGGTGTCTCTCGGGTCGATATCCATCGAGTCATCTTTTCCTCTGATCGCTGTCTCGGGCCCTTTCCTCCATATATCATCAGCGTGCCTCCCAATGGCGATTCGAGACCCCGGCCGGCTGGTGCTTGGATCCTCTCCACGATCCGAACCTCCTCGCAAATTCCCAATCCGGGGTTGAGATCCTGACCTTAACGTACCTGTGGGAGGGTCTCGCGTTTCGTCATCGTCATCATCGCCATCGCTACCGCCCTCTCCCTTGAGCCATATCATTTCTTCCTCTGTCAGCCCTTTCCACACACACCTGGCATGCTTTTTAGTACATCCTTGACAAGCAGTGAGGTGTTTGATACATGGCGTTTTGAGTCTGCGACATCTGTCGCACGGAGGATTAATGACATCACCACGTGCTAGCTTCTCGATTCTGGAGGTGACCAATGCTCGATTCTCCTCTTCTATGTCCTTAACTGCTGGCTCAGGAGCAAAACCCGGCGATGGCCGGTTGCTAGTTAAGAGGTTCGGATGCTGCATAGAAGCCCGCGGTGTTGGGGTTGTAGTACGTAGGGTGTTGGGTGTTGGCGGCACGGAGCTGACCGAAGACAATCGGTGACCCGAAGGCTGAGGGGGGGAGGAAAACTGCTGCAGAAGGTCCGCGTGCAAGTCGTATCCTAGGTTGGGACCAGAAGGCCGTGACGCGTTGACGGGCTGGAAGCCGGAACTCGGGGCCGATTGCGATGACCGACGAGCATGAATGGATGCCTTTCGACCACTCAAATGATAGTTGAGCTGGCGGGCCCTTCGTGCGACCTCATCAGCTTTCTTAATCAAGACTTGAAGTCGCTGCTCAAGAATCTCAAGGGTTGTCAGCTCGGCCGTCTCGTCCTCTTCTAGCGGCTGAGGCGGTACAAGCCGGAATCTCTCAAGAGCACCGGAGACAATGAGCCTCCAGTCATCCTCACTAATCTCAACTTGGACGCCCTTCAACGGGAACTGACAGGAGCGTATGCCACTCGGATTAGCTGACAAGGTAAACTCTCCAGGGTTCGATTTAGCGAACTGAACTATGTCGAGCCAAGTGACGGGATCAGAGGTGAAGATGGTCTGTGGAGGCGTAGTAGTGATGGGCCCTTCAAAGGCGCCCTCCATAGCCTTCAACAGACGTGACCCTGTGAGCTTAGCACCCAGATTAAAAGCGAGACTCTCATGCCGGTTTAAGACACCTGTTTCATGTGTCAACGGTGGGTTCCGACGCGGCAATTGGAGTATGACGCGAGTCTTTGCTAACCTTCATATTCATTAATGAGAGTGAGGACGTCGGAAAAGCTCTCGCTGTCGCCCTGAATAAGCTTGAGCTTGACGGAATGGGCTTTTGATAAGTAGTTTATAGGGACGGTATTGCCTTGGGTAGTGGTCAGTACTGGGTTGCTCGTTCTGTAGCATCCAGCAGAGAACGGACAGTATGGTCCTTGGATAATTCAAAATAATAGGTAAGGCATGGCAACGGGGCAAGAGTAACTGAGAGGGCAGACAGGCTTCAAATCGGGACATAGGAATAGCTTAGAAGGCGGCGCGCCGAGTGTTTTATCTATAATAATATACTGGCTTCCGGGTTGGTTGGCGTCTATAAGGGGGTGTGTTACTTACCTGACTGGGGTGGCGGCGGTTGGGGTATACGATCAGCATGGGCCGTTTGGTTGCCATTGTCGTCGGCGACATCTCGTTTCCGTTTATGTTGGTCTGACTCTGGATTGTGCGCCATAGTCCCATGTCTCACAGGTAGGGATGTTATGACCGCCTCTCAACAGCTGTGAAGCTCCAATATCCCCCAAAGCTCGACGACTTCGAAACACCCAACTGACCCGCCCAGATGGTTTCTGTTGATACAAGCGGATGGCATACGTGTGGGACAATAGTGTGGGCTATCTCGGAATGGACTATGGAAGGGTGTCCTTTGGGAGGGGGGATAGAATGGGAATAGAATGGGTGCAATGGGGAGGTAGTATTTATGGACCTGAAGGCTCGGGAAATCGTTTATGATGTTCTAATGTGCCGAGCTTCTTGATGAGCTGGCTTGGCTGGTGACGATGGCAAGGGAGAGACATGCCACGGGCATGGAACAGCCTTCGAGACTTCACATGTAACTACCTAGATAGGGCAAGAAGAGGTGAGGCGGTATACTACTCAGCTATAAATGATGTGTCAGAAAGGTACGTTGTCGAGATTGTGGGGGGAAAGGGGGGGAGAGAAGAATGCGCCAACTGGGGGCGGGGCAGGAGAAGAGGAGAAAACAGAAGGAAAAAAAACACAAAAGACGATTGTTTACCCCAGGGTGGATTAGATTTGCAGTGACGGTAATAATTTTGAAGTGGGTAGATTCAATGCTTGGAATTGAAAGGGGAGCTGGAGCTGGAGCCGAAGAGACGTTCCTGGAAGTGCTCCACTTCAAAAATTGTGCATATAGGCACTCGAACTTGAGGCAAAAAAAAAAACTTGACTGCAAAACGCAGACGCACAGGCCACTTTTCGAGATGTAGCTTAGTGTAGGTACGCTAAACAATGTACCCACTTGTACCTATTTCTGTTCCTTTCCTGCTGCGGCCCTGTTCATGCTTCGTGTCAAAGCCGACGGGACGTTGAGGGTATACGAATACCTGCCTACATACGGAACACTACACAGACTTATGCTAAGTAATTTTTTCTAACGTCGTACAGGTAAAACACGTACTTGTACAATGTCACCCAACCTACATTACGCATCTGCCACTTGCCTACTTATAGTATATGTATACGGTTTATATATCCATCCATATATATGTTATATGTTATGTCCTAAGTGTGCTTACTTACTTATATGCGTATGCAGTACAGAGATCCGACGAGATTTTTACCGACTTGCCTTACGAAACGGAACAAGCGACCTCTCTACTTATCTGCATGCTTCAATGCTATAAGTAGCCACCGTGGACAAGTTGAACTTCAATCAATCGAATGTACCCACCTGTCTAACCCATTCGCCACTTAAACCCACCTCTATTCTGTGCCTATAAGTCATAACACCGGAGATAACGAGAGATGCGAAAAGCTCAGTCGGATACCGGTTGGACAGATGGCCGTAGGTAGATCATCGTGATCGACTTCCCCGTTCTCCAATCCAAAAGATTTCCGATAATGTGGTCCATGCAGGGTCAGGACGGAAGAAGAAAAGATCGACATGGACTTGGTGCTTGGCACTCAACTTGCTCTGTCGTCGATGAATCCAGGCTGCATCGCTAGGCCCTAAATTTTTTTCGGAATCCTTAAGTGCCATGCTCGGCGCCGCCTTCATTGCTTGATAAACGAGATTGATCCTCTGTAACCATCCATTCGCCGATGGGGGGAGAGGCATCGTCTCTTGCGCATCGTACCAACATAGGCGTGCTCCCCAGACAGAAACGTCGTCGGGGGTTGAAGTCTGCGATGTTCGCAGCAAAAGATGTTGAGCTCTTCAACAAAAAGGACGGGTTGATTCCCTATTGGAAGGGCTTAAGACTCAGCAGGGACTGGATTCGAACTATTGGCTATTTACCTTAAGTGGTTGTGAAGCCCCCCATCCTCCTATCTGCGGTCTGAAAATATTTTCACACTTTTTGGTGTAGGTAGTCATCTTGTAAGTGGTTATTCACACACACACATCTACGCATATACACACACACTCGTAGGTATTTGTGAGACATCAAGTATGTATGTATATTCACCTGCATGCTGCTGCTCGTAATAATTGCCGGCCGGGCTTGGACCTACATCAAGCTGCTTTAGCGAAGATGGCTGTCGTCCCCGAGCCATCAAATTAGGGCTGTCCTTTCCACTGTTCGTGGTTCTCTGGGACGAGCATGGCCGGATGGTTTCACAGCCTGTTCCCCGTCTCGTAATGTAGGTGGGCAAATCCAGCAGTATACTTAGGTAGGTTACCTGTATAAGTATCAGGTACGTACGTACATACAGATATTGATGTACGTGTATGTATGTAAGTAGACGATCGAGGCTGCTGATGAGGTGGCCTCGTATGTACCTACATGTCAATATGCAGGTATGTCGATGTAATAAGCATGTAGATGTAGGAGGGTTGTCAGGAAGCATGTCATGTTCGAATGTTGGAGCGCTCGGACAAATAAATTTTTTAAGGTTAGCGCTAATAGCCTCTAGGGCCCCGCTTCGCAAGCCACCGAAGCCCGCCCTACGAAACCACCCTATGAAAACCCTTCTGAAACGCTAGCCCCGCCTTACCCGAACAGGCAACAGGGCAGGGATCCGGTATCAGGTTTTTCAGGGCACACAGACCGGGGGAGGAAGCATTCCAGAACAAAGACTTGCGACCCCTCCAGCACGAAACGAAATACAACACAAGTCGCAGCCTCGGGAGCCTTGTGACGACGAAAACAACTCCACATTTAGCGGCGGCCAGCCATTCCACTGCCGATCTGGAACTCTGGATCCTCTGGATATCCCCAAGGCGAGGCAAGACAGCAGCCACCGCTCGGCGAGGTAGCATCACGAACACGGCCCAGCCCAGCTCTTGATTACAACCTGCCGCCCTACCAACCACATCCCCGACACGGCCGCCGGTGGAGCAGCCCTTTCCAAGAACCTTGGTAGCATTCGTTCGATAACCTCATCCAATCTCAACCCCCGGACCTCCTGCGCCCGCTGTTACAACACAACACTCAACCGGTCTACGACAGCCATTCGTCACCGAACAGTCCAGACCGTCGCTTGAAGCGCTGCCCACCACCGATCCTCCGATCCTCATTCCTACCTCTTTGCTCCCTGCCAGCATTTCACCGCATATTCCGGTCCTTCCGCAGCCCGTATTCGCCTCGCTAGCTCTAGAAGGGAGGAGGGAAAGAAGAACAACAACGACGGCAACAACAAGCTTTGCTCAACCCTGCAGCCCTCTACGCAAACCTTGCCCTGCCCTAGCGGATCGCTTCCCGCTAGCACACACATACGCCCACGCCCACGCCCACGCACCCCAACACGACCCCCCCCCCCCCTACATCAGATCATAATCATGGCCGATCGAGCCCACTACCGCGGCGGCGGCCGAGGTGGCGGCGGAGGAGGTCAGCACCGTGGAGGGCGGGGCGGACGCGGCGGGAGAGGCGGGCACGGTGGCGACTCGGCCGGTGCCCCCCAGGAGCGCGAGCGGCCCAAGAAGGAAAACATCCTCGACCTGAGCAAGTATATGGACAAGAAGGTCGACGTCAAGTTCAACGGCGGACGAGAAGGTACGCTGTAGATTGACATCATTATCATCGTCTTTATCGTCTTCATCATTATCGTTGGGCAGCGGCCATGACCCATGTCAATGAGCTTTCCCGAGATAAGGAAGAAAAAGCTAATATGGTCGTGGACGACTTTTAGTTACGGGGACACTGAAAGGTTACGATGCGCTCATGAACTTGGTATTGGATGAGGTACAGGAGGTTATGCGAGGTTTGTCTCTCCCTCTCTTGCTATCGTCTTCGCTCCTATCCCCTCCCCTTCTTGAGACTAATACATATATATGGATACGTTGGGCTGATACCGTCTTCACAACACAGATGACGAAGGCAAGGAGGCCACACGGCCACTCGGCCTCGTCGTCATCCGGGGCACGCTACTAGTGGTTATCAGCCCCGTGGATGGAAGCGAGGAGATCGAGAACCCATTCGCCCAAGCTGAGGAGTGAGGCTTTTCCCATAAGTGCGGGTAAAAAGTCGATCTGTGAAGAAGAAAAAATATCCATCGAGATTTCTAAGAAGCCAGAGTATAATATACCCGGGGCTAATATAAATAACGATGATGAAACGTTATTATGAATGCTATCTAAGAGAGAGAAAGAGGGAGGGGGGGAGAAAATACTTGGTTCCCTTTCGTCTGGGTGCTAAATTATTGCACGGGATGGATGGATGAATAGCTGCTATCTGGGCAGCAAGTCATTCTAATGTAGACAGACCGAGTAGAAGGTCAAAATTTCCGAAAGCCAATGAATACATTGATTGACATGAGCCGAATGACTCCCCAATCATCTCAACTTGTCCACAATCTGAAACTTCTTCGTGCATGTGATCTAACATATATATACGTATTATCACCGCCCATGGTTCAAAATAGCGAACGAAGCTAGGTATGTATATCCGCCCCCGCAACCCTTCCCCTCTTCTCCTCCAATCCGTCCCTCCTTTCCTAACCTCTCATGCGTCTATCTGTCTATAAACCTATCTACCTAGGTATCTAATGAATATATGTTATACTTGTTCATTCTTTGGCATATATTATATATTAATCTAACATAGCCTAACCTAGCCTAAAGACTTGATCCTTAAGCTACCTAGTTATGGTGTTAAACATTAGCCCAACCCACCTACCTACTTAGAAGGGGGAGGGAGGGGGGGTAAGGGTAGGAGAAAGAAAGAGAAAAACATGATATTCGAAAGTGGGATGGATTATGTATACCTACCTACCTATCTACCATACTATCCATCTCACTCAACTAGGCACCTCAATCTCAATATATGTATATCACGCGACAGGCTAAGTACTAGGTAGAGGGATATAGGGGAGGAAGGAGAGGAAGGGGCTTGTACGTACGTATTCTCCCTCGTCCCAAGTCCTAGAGAACAACACGTGTATATATTCCGTAGCTCGAAGATACGTCAAGAACGAAGCACACGCCTACCTACCTAACCTAGGTATGTAAATACTAGACTAACTCACCCCTAACAGTATGTATTTCAGTATCAGTATCATCGAGCAAGTTACCTCGCTCGCTCGTCTTACCTCCCCCCACCTACCTCCTGTCTTCTTTAGGTATCTATGTAATGGGCTCAAGCCACAACTACCGGCGGCGGGTTGAGACTTAGGTAAGGCGGATTGGATGGTAAGGTAAGTAGGTAGGTAATGAACATGGAGAGAGAAGGGGAAAAAAAAAGAAATTATTAATATTTTTTTGCTTGTTCTCGTTTCGCTTTGAAATATCTAGTTTATACTAATCTGTTTGCGTGCCTTTGCCTTTCTCAACTCCTCCCGCTATCCTATCCCTTCCTACGCATCAACAACATACACCACTCGTCCGGAACCCCCCATCGTCCAAAACGGTTATGTCCCCATTTTCGTCATTTTATCATGTGTACTGTACCATCTCAGACGGTCATCGTCAACAACTTTCGCAACCCGGAAACAAATATATCCGCTCTTGCTATCGCTTTCTTGCCAGAAACCCACCATCTCCCTCTCTGTACTACGCAATGTGTTGATACAATGCATAGACAAGGAGAAATTCTATGTCCTGGTTCTTGCTGACTGTATGACAACAAGGAGCCCTGTCCGGGTACACTATGTATGTATGTATGTTGATGTTTCGTAGTTCCTAATCCAACCAAACCTCTCCCTGTGATATATCAACCTTTTCTCTACTGGCAGCGATGATTGGTGGCATCCGAATGGCTCCATCTCCGGACAACTTATAAAATGGCAAGAAAGGAGATATGGTAAGAGGTCTCATTAATCGGTGGTGGGTCATTATTCAACGCTCGCTCCGTTTAGTCCAAAAACGGTATATAATGGTTTCCCATTCAAACCCTTTGCGAGGTCCACGAAGTTTTCGTAATTTTAATCCGGTAGATTGACCAGCGCCTTCCATTTGAACCGATTGAGGGCATGATCCAATTGGTCAACGCTCTTGTGAATTCGTTTGCTTCCAGCTTCGTTTCTGCCGCCTTGGGGTCAGGATTCGGTTGGTGACCTCAAGTTCTACTTGAGGGCTATAGGCGGTTCGCATAACCCCTCTTGGAAAAAAATATTTTCTTTGATACTGCATTGTCCGAGTTCCCATGTTGCCTGATAACATACTAGGACTCGCTACCCCTTCTCATGGACATCTGTGGAGACTGGCCCACTGGTCGGGCACAGCAAGCGCATTTCCTTTCTAGTAAGCCCGGTTGGCCGGTTGTTTGTTTCCTGCCTTCAGGAGGTCTCCAAAAGCGGCATTGACTTGCTTCTTTAGTTCCTTGTAGGAAACAATAAGGGCTGACTGGTGATCCCTGCTCGTGAGGTATATTTTTTCTTCCACGCCGGCATCAAGCTTGTTTAGGCAGGCTATTATATGTCCTAGGTCCAAAACCGGATTGCCTTGAGCGTCAACTTGGTGGAATACATAGTCGCGAAACAATTTCAAGGTATAACGCTGGTCGGTCTCGGACCAATTGGGATCGCCATCAAACTCCGGTCGCTCGTTAATAGTGCCTAATTTCGCCATTAACCGTACTAGCCTGCCGTTTTCAAGCTCCCTCCCTAGATGATTGATAGTCTCATCTTGAGCATTAGATACCGCCACAAACATGTCATCTATATGTGGAGCGAGGTCATAGACCAGCTGGTCTGCTGTCTTTGCCGCAATGGCCTGCGGCGGGCTCAAAAGCCATGTAATCCTTTCCTTGAGCTCTGGCGAATATGTCCTATCGAGCTGATCTAACGGGAACCGAAGGTCTGAGTTGCTCCTGAGAGACGTGTTGGCTGCGATGCTAAGCATTAGTCTTCCGAGATGGAAGAAATCCTCTTGCTGTAGATCCTCAAGTGAACGATGTGCATCGAAGTGCAACACGTCAAAGATAGAGCATGCACTTAGCCTGATATGGTTCTTATCAGTCAGGATCACCTTGTTAATATCGATGCATCGTGCTGCAAGCTTGGCCTTATGAATAGCCTTGAGAGCGCTAGACAACTGAACAAGATACCCCCACAGCACCTTCTCGGGGACGGGGGCAACACGACTAAACCTATTGTTTCCGGTTGGGAAGTGATGCTCTGCAAGTGTCTTAGAGAGGGGGTGATAGTTGTGGACAAATATTAGAGAGCTATCGTTGAATTCTCTTGTCGTGAAAGCTTCTACTGTGGTAACGATATTCGGATGTATGATCTTCTTCCATGAGTTCACAGCCTTGATAGCCTCCTCATTTGTCAGACGAATTCCTACACCGATTAGTCGTGAATATTCATTTCACGCGTTATAAAACGAACCTTCCAGACGCCTAAGGCAATATATATTCCCATTTTTTCGCGAAGTTGCTTTCCATACCCAGCTTGGAAGGCCCAGAGAACTCGTTGAATTCCGCAGCTTAGTATCTAGAGGGACCAAAGAGTGATATTGTTGGAGGGAAGGTAGCTGTACCCCAGGTTGGCTTGCGAGAACCTGCCTCGCCGCCTCGGACCTTTTCTGAAGATCTTCCCGAAGAGATGGCGGTAGAAAAAAGTCGTAAATTTGGCGCTGGTACGGTTGCAGGTTTTCCCTTGTAGAAGCAATGGGTTGGTAAAGATGATATTGTAACTAACGAGAATTAGCATTAGCTATCAAGGAAGGTAGACTAAATGAATACTGACAGGCTGCGACGGAGTCGAAAAGGTGTTCTGAGGTGGGAAGTACGATGATCCAGCCCCAGCCAAGGGATTGTGTTCCTCGGCATATGGATTGAATTGTGTCGGCGGGAGTGCTTGGCTAACACTTGACATAGTAAAGGGGTCATAACTCATCGAGCCATTATCCGTTGAACCGTTTGCCGTGGTCTAGTTACTGTTAGCCAGCTCGATTCGGCAGGATCGCATCTCTAGACATACTACAGTGTTTAAATCATAATTGTTCTGGGGAGCAAACTCAGGAAATGGACTGGATTTGAAAAGGGACGTTCCAGGATCTTGTTGAAGCGGAGGGTTCGTGGCTATTCGAAATGTGAGTATACATGGAGCGAGTCTCGCTTTTTAAGGTCAGCTCACATGCGGCAGCCGCCCTAGGGGTGAAAGGTGCGGCATTAGTCGAGAAATTCGACTTCTTGGAGCCGAGTTGGGCGGGAGTGAAGGATGGCGAATCAACGTTCAACGATTTCTTCGAGCTATTGCTATATAACTTATTAGTAGGGCGATTCGGAGAAGATGTGTGAAAGCTTCTGGGTATGGCTGGCACCCATAGATTGTGGGTAGTTTTGCTAGTAGTGTCCGACTTAGTCGTTAGTGAGTCCTGCCGAATGTGATGGCTAGAATCGCCAGGGCACCGTGGGGGAAACGAATGAGTCCGCTGGTGACCTTGGCCAGAGCTAGAGGCGATACCACTGCCAAGGGAAGGTGTAGGTAAATCGATATCTTCCCGGCCTTGCTGAGACGGGGGTAACACCTTAATCGACGAAACTGGGTCTACGATGGATTCTTGATTGAGCTTCGGTTCAGGGGATAGTGAGTCCTCTGGGTCGGAGCTCGCAAGAGCGGATGACGGAAATCGTATCGGACGACTAAGTTCTGCAGGATTGGCATCTTCTCTCGCAGAGTCTTGAGCCGGAGGATCTAGACAGGCAGGCTTCACAACATCGGCCCACGAGCGACTGCTAGTAGCTAGAGGGGGGAGAGGAGAAGGGAAACCGAGGATATTGGTTCCCTGGGGTGACCTCTCCGTGTGAAACTCTCTGGGGATCGCCGGCCTCTGCTGTTGATTTCCCCGCTTTGATTTCCGTATGCTTGCTGCAGCCGTGAGAGTAGGAAATTCGTCTTGGCCGAGCGAGGACGCCATATTCGACTGGGCAGATTGGTGCTCATGATTATTATGGCTAGGGGTGGTTGATGCATCCCCTGCCTTTTTATCCAGTTCCTCTTGTTTCGAGCTATCTCCGGGACTCTTGAGTAGTTGCCCTCTTTCCGAGACCCCATCTTGCTCCTTGCTAGCTTCCATTGCCATCAATCGAGCGTTACGTTCCTAAAATTGAGCTTCGAGAATACCCAGCTCAGCTTCACGCAGTAGCCCCAAGACCAAGTAGCCCCTTTGCCCTCTTGACTATAGCGCATAGTGCATCTTCTAGCCCGGTGGCTGTAGCTCCGGATATCGCTGGTTGAAGTAGATTTGGATGGGGTTTGAGAATGGGTGGTTGGGAATTGAACAAGGTGCCAGCCAGATACGGAATGGAAGACGAGTGGTGCGAGGAGTGCGAGGGTTGAAGGGTGACTTACTTGTCTACTGCATTCGAGGGACCCTTATTCTGGTCGTGGTTGAAGGCGCAGCCCTGGTCCTCGTAGCGGCAGTGGCCGTATATCAGGACATTCCGACAGAGGGTGTCCTTTGTGTCTGAGAAGGCACAGGTCAACATGTTGGACTATGGGTACTGGTCGTCGGATGGGACGCGACTTGAAAGATGTTGGCGACGTGGCTTCGTGGATGTCAGTGCGAGAGGGGTTGCAAGGCAGGCACTCACCACGCGTCTTCGGCCGCGGGGAAGCCATCTGCCTCCCCTGGCTGGCAGTACTAAACCGTGTGCTTGCCATTGCTCTTTCTTGTGAATGTGCTCAGGTCCTCAAGGTGCTCGTTGTGCAGCAGCCGCGATGTCGGGCTGGGCAGTGCTCGCCGCCCCTATCGATACAACCCCTAAGGCCACAGTCTGTCAGTAGTGATGATGGAATTCAAGGCGGCAGTCAACTACGACGAGCACAGGAGACCCGGGCGAGAGCAATTGGGAGTTGCGTTGTGAAGCAGGCCGATCCGGCCGCAATGTCGGTGGAGGGGTTGCGACGATAGCATCAAAAAGGGACCATGCAGAATGGAAGGAAAGAGAACCTACTGAACACCTCAAAGCGCTCCCATTTTCTAGCGAAGGGCGACACCTCGCCCATAGAAAAGAATACTATGCAGCACAGTGAGAGATGGACGGGCACGTGTTGTGGGATAAGCGATGCAGTCAATCAATTGGGGTCGGGCGAGGGTTGGTAGATGGCAGTTGACCTTGACTCGGAGTTGGTGATAAAAAGTCAAGGTGACAAAGAGATCGCATAGAGCAGCACAATGCACACCCGCACACACGTTATGTCGTAGTTAGTGGGATGACGGTGCCGCCGATTAGATAATTACGAGGATTAGCATGCCAAGGCTTTCTTCTCTTCAAGCTCTCAGCCTCTCAATCGCTTTTTCACTTCCTCAAGCTAGTCTATCTCCGGTATGTCGTTTGCTGTAACGGCCCTGAATATTTATCCGTCTAGTCTGAATCAGGTAATTCAATGAGCTGAACTCAATTTTGGATTAGCGTCTCGTCGGCAGCTGATTGGGCACCTCCCCCCCCAGTCCGCTATCGTCATTCGCTGCAGTTAGCTAATAATTGACATCTTTCCAGCGGATCCGTCTGCCGCCAACAACTGAACACGGAGTCCTTACAAACCTTACCTTCCTTTACCTTGCCTATCTCCTTTAGAGCGTACTCTCAGGTTACGAGACCTCGTGCATCCTACTGGTTGAATTAATTCTACGGCATATTGGACAACAATCTCAGCTCAACTCCGATCAGAACCCTTCTCCTCCGCTTGTCATCGGCTCCGTTTAACATACGACTCCACCAACCTATACGAAACGAAAAGACCACACAAAGCTACAATGGACTAGCTACCCTGATTCAGCTCCAGTGCCCACAAACCTTCAATCTCGGAAAATAGTCATTCCCGACTCTGACTATAGACTGTTGAGATTCCGGACAACACGAGATCCTCCTCGGTGGTCGATTGTACAAGCCGGCAACATGGCAAGCGTCAGGGACGCCGATATAAGTCAGCTCTCGGCAGAGCAGCAGTCAGCGCTCGAGCAATACATTCAAGTCACCGCGCAAGAGCCCAAAGACGCCGTACCGCTGCTTCAAAGATCGCAATGGAATGTTCAAATAGCAATCGCCAAATTCTTCGACGGCGAAGGTCCCGACCCTGTCGCCGAGGCTATGGCAGCTCAAGAGCATATACCACAACGGGCGGCCCGCCACGAGAACCTGCAAGAAAGTCTTATGGCGTCTTCAAGCCCCTTCGGACGTCAACTACCGAGAGCTCGACCTGATCCCGCCCCGAGGATTGTGCCTCCGCCGTCGGTTACCACTCGCCCCCCTTTCCTCCTCGCCGTGCTTTTTGCTCCCTTCAACTTTGGGTATAAAGCACTATCGACCCTCTTCCGCACATTTATGTACATATTCACTTTTCTTCCCGCGCCGTTACGACCGCGATCGATCACCACTACTATGACGAGCGGCTGGAGGGGGACCATGGGGCGGCGTATGCTGATGCCACGAGACACGGCTGCTAGGTTCAAGCGCGAATTCGAAGAGGAATACGGGAACACTAGCCTACCTTTCCACGAGGGTGGTTTTGCGCAGGCGTTAGATCTGGCTAAGAAGGATCTCAAGTTTCTTCTGATGGTACTTATGTCGCCCGAGCACGACGACACCGAGTCATTTACCCGAGATACACTACTTTCGCCCGAAGTCGTGAGCTTCATCAACGACCCGGCAAATAACATCATACTATGGGGTGGCAATGTCCTGGATTCCGAGGCGTACCAGGTCGCCGCAGAATACAACTGCACGAAATACCCTTTTTCCTGTCTTGTCTGCCTCACCCCGAAGGAAGGCAGCACAAGAATGAGCATAGTCAAGCGAATAGGTGGGCCTGTCTCTCCCTCAACCTATCTAGCCGAGATCCAAACCGCGATCAACAAGTATTCGCCGGACCTGGCGGGCGTCCGCGCCGAGCGCACAGCGCAAGAGGTTGCACGCAACCTCCGAACAGAGCAAGACTCAGCATATGAGCGCTCTCTAGCTAGGGATCGGGAACGAGCACGACAGCGGAGAGAAGCAGAGGCTGCCGCTGCCGCCGCCGAGAAGAAGGCACAAGAGGAGGCCGAAGCAGCCGAACTACGTGCTCAGCACAAGGAGCAGTGGAAGCAATGGCGCGCAACCACCATCGCGGCTGAGCCCGATGCCGGCGTGAAGGACGTGGTGCGCCTTGCGCTGAAGATGCCCGAGGCCTCCGGCGCGGGGCGCATAGTACGGAAATTCACTAGCGACACCACGGTGGAAGAACTGTACGCGTTTGTAGAGTGCTACGACCTGCTCGGCGACGCATCTCTGGAGGTCAGCGAGAAGACTTCGAAGCCGGAAGGCTACGAGCACGAGTACAACTTCCGGATCGCGAGCCTTATGCCGCGGGTCGTCTACGAGCCCGACGGGGCCGCGACGCTGGGCGAGAAGATTGGCAGATCGGGCAACTTGTTGGTCGAGAATATCGCGGACGAGTCCGAATCCGAATCCGAATCCGGATCCGAAGACGAGGATGGGGAATGAGGAATGAGTAGGTAATAGTGTTGATACGATGTAAGAGCTACGAGGAGGTAGTGAGAAGGCCATGTATTCAAAGCGAGCTGCATTACATTGAATTTGACTGAACTGAAACTACCGTATCCCCCCTCGTCATCTAACCAAAAGTTTGCTGGCATCTATACTTCTTCATAGTTTTACCCCAAGGGTTATTAACTAAGAGTCTTATAGTAGCAGCCTATCAAAATGAATGAATATCCTTCTCTTGTTCAAGACGAAATCTGGAAGATATCGAACATGGATGTGAACTGCGGAGAACCGGCCATCGTAAAGCTACCTACCTACCTGTCTTATATGTGTAACCATCTAGGCTAGATCTCTCTCACGATGAAAAGTTCTTAGCGAGATATCCTTAGTTCTGTGTATTTTCACTTTTCCTTCTAAACCGTGATGATCCTTGTATCACGAAATTGGTCGAATAAAAATTGCGACTCGTTGTTAAGGCCGGTAGGATAGCTAAAAGGGGGGAAGCTATCACTGGGAGAACAAAAATCTGTACCTGGTATCTATAAGTACTAGATGTCAAACTCTCGTTTTATTGCGCCAGAATAATGCATAGGTAGGATTGCTTGTGTTATATGCATCCTCACTTCGACGATCCCCCCGCGTGGGTGGTCTTTTAACCTACAGCCGTACCAGGCGGAGTAACGGGAGGAGAGAATAGGATATATAAATACGCTGCCTATCTATCTAAGAGGTATCAGAGTGTATATATATATATTCCCTCCGCGATCACAATCCTCGGTTATCGATCTATATAGTAGACAACACAGAGAAGGAGAGGGAAGAGGAAGTCAGTTGCTTAGAGGCCTACCAGGCAAACCTTAGGTAGATAGGTAAAGCCTACTATATACCCGTAAAGAGGATATCCAAGCTATGATTATCGCCAGGGAGGATTTTAAGGATTGGATTTAGGGACTCAGGACGAAGGCCATGCTAAAACATCCAGGCTAGTTGGTTGGGGTCAACTATTCCGGCGTGTGTCAACACTATACGGTAGGTATGAGGTATGTAATGTACTCTCGGTATCTCGATTATGAGGTACCTGAAGTATATATAAAGAGGGAGAGAAAAGAAAAGAAAAAGAAAAAAGGGTTGAGGTTCGAAGATATTAGGAATGAAAGCCATGAAAAGACGGACGACATATATATATATATATATATATCTACCCTAGTACAATCCCTCATCATCACTGTTCACCCTAAGCGCCTACTACCAATCGCTTACCACCCCCCACCCCCCCCCCCTCCTTCCGCTCCTGGTCATCAGTAGAGAGGGATGGTACCCCGAGATCCAAGGCTAGGTATGCGCGGCCGATGCGTGAGTGGAAGAAAGAAGTGGATGAGAGTAGGGGGGTGACTTTGTTAGTTAGTAAGTATCTCGCGGCGATCATAAACAGGATTGATTATACTCGGTTTCAAGCGTGGACCTATCGTCAAGTTGTCGATGAAGAAGCGATCAAGCACTAGCTTAGGCGTGGCGGGTTAAGAGTAAGAGATTATCGACTCTTGCTCGTAAGATTATCTCGGCTAGTCATGGCAAACATCTGATTGATCTACCTAGGTTAGTCAATTATAGCGCGTACACGACCGAACAGCTAAAGGTATGTCCAAGAAACATGTATTTATACGCCGAAGTGGCCTTCACCATTTCTAGTACTTCTGCTAGCCGTCTATGACCCAGCCACTATGAAGTCAGTCACTTGTCTATTGCCAAAACGCGCATCCGAGTAAATAAATATGTACGGCGGTAATATTCAAAATTAATACAACCTATATATATATGTCACGGTTATCCAAGATGCTACTACAAGAGGGAGAATCTGAAAGGTATCCTCTGCATTGAAGACCCTCGCCGAGTCACAGCTGGCATGTCATGACATAATATAACCGGCACGGCAAAACAAGCGCTATGAAGGTACCGGGAATGAGAGCTGTATTAAAGAATGAGCTTCTGGGAGACAAAAAACTATTTCTCGGGTGCTTTTACCTGTGCAGCTTTCTAGAGCATGCTTATAATCCATATTTTCCCTGTTTGTACAAGCCCTCGCTGGTAGGGCGGCTCAAGCCTTCTTTTTCTAGACTGGCTGAGTTATAGGTCTAAGCGGCCTAAATACTCGGGCCTTGGTGGCGTGCCCATCCGTTCTCGGCATCTCACTTCTGATGCCACATTGGCCGTTTTGAACTGATCAATGGCCTTGTTGACTGTCTTTCGCGAATCTCTGGTGAATACGGGCGATTTGCTCATCGACGTTGACGCTCTGCATATGATTGATATGGGCCTGGCTTCTACCCTCAATATTCCCATCAAAACTGTTCATCGCGGCGCGCTTCCTCCGTGCCAGCTCCTCTTCGCTAACTGGCTGGCCGGTGACTCCATCGAACAGGTCCGCACGTTGGCTAGCGAATCGCTTCAAATTGTTGGCCATGTCGGTATGTGCTAAGTTTGTTGTCGCATAACGCGAGTCGGCTTTGGCCTTCTGCTCTTTCCATTTGGGGTCAAGTAGCTCGATCCTCATATGTGCTTCTAACTCGTTCATCGGTATCTGCTCCTTGCAGTTCGGACAGAGGGCCATCTGAGTTCCTTGCCGATTTGCCGCTCGCGCCGCGGCACGGGGAACGTAATTCTCCTTGATTTTCATGGGCGCAGCTCCGCCCTTCGCTTCAGCATGGGCTTGCTGCATCCGCATACGGGCTTCTTCTCTCTCTCGTATCCGCAGAGCCTCCTCATCTTCCTGCGTGCCGTTCGGCCTCGGCGGCGGCGGCGCCATCTGGTACGCAGCTTGGGGAGGTGTTGGTGTGGGCTGATATGGTTGTGCTCCAGGGGGGGCGGCGCGCTGAGTAGGATATGCAGGATGATGTGGGAGGTTCAAGTTAGACTGTGCTGCGGGGGCGCTATACATGCTATCATCATCTGTTGGTAGTGCCTCCTCGATACGCAGGTTAGCATTGACGGAAACCTTGGCCTTCTGCTCTAGAGAGGCATATTGGAGCTCGGAAAGAGATGTGGGCGGGGGTAAATTGGCTTGGTCATCTGCTTCGGTGAAGACGACGGTCTCGACAACAACAAAATCGTGCCAGTCGATTTGGGCATAAGTTAGGCGCTCCTTCTCCTCTTCCTCTTCCTTCTTTTGTTTCTCGTCCTCCTGGTGCTTGTACCACTCGGCCCTCTCCTTTGCCCGGTTTAGAATGTGATACTTGTCATCGACGTTTCGTTGGAGCTGGGCAACCCTCTCCTGCTGAGCCCGTCCACCTTCGCCATCGATGCCACCGGCTCGCAATAACGTAGAGTACTGGTCGATGAGGTGCTGGAAGAAATTGTGAAGACTGTGGTTTGGCCGGAGGAAATCAAACTGAAAGTTCCCAGCCTCTCGTTGTGACAGAGTGGTCATGAACTGTCTGCCATTCTTGGCGACAAACAGCGCGGTCAGCTTCACAACCTCGAGATCCTGGGCGCTGATGTTTGGCATACGCGCAGAGAAGTGAAAGTCCGGGGGTTTAGGAGGGCCCTTGGGCTTCTCCTCGACGGGGGCAGCCGTCTCGCCGGCGCGGCCGGCGGCAACAGCCGTACCACGTCCCTCCTTGATCTCGCTCAGCCGCCAGAGATAGAAAGGGTTGTATGGGTCGGCATTGCTCAGAAAGCTGAACTTGGGATTGTGTTTTTCCTTCTCCCGGATACGATCTTCGAAGGCGATACCGTTCCTGGCAACGAAGCCGGCGGTCTTCTCGAGAATTGCTAGATGATAAGCAGATGTTAGCGACGCGTGACGCGCAGAGCGATGGCAAGGCTGGGAGGATGTACTTCTGAATTCCTTCGGCGGAAGAACAACACCTTGAGGAGGCTTGATGTCATCCAAGACGGCAGCTGCATCGCCGTTAGTAGTTGCAGCCATGTTGACGACAAATCTTCAGACCCTCCTTAGTACGTTGTGATGGGGGGATCTGGGGTAAAAGTTGTCGTAGCTGGCCGAAATTTGGTGTCGCAGCTCTAGCTCCAGCAGAATTATGCATGTAGTTGGGATGGGTCTATTGGATTTGCAGGTGGCGCCGAGGCCAGGCCCTGTCTTTACCTATATACCGGAATAATTGGATTATCCGCGAGACATAGGTACCTAGGTACCTAGATAATAGGTACATCAGGTAGGTAATAAGGTTCCAATGATCTGCGGCCAATGGAATTCTTTAATTGTGGGTAACTTACAGCATTTCAGCGACGCGCCAAGGCGAATTTTGGCTTTGCGATGCCGCGTCACTTTCTAATGAAGCCAGCTGAAATCCAATCTGGCCATAATGGGGGGGACCCTTGTACATGCGCTAAACTAAAACCATCCCTAAAATTCGAAATAAGGCCACTGTAGCATTAGAGAGAAGCTCCCAGAGAAGCTACAGTAGGGAGTACCTACCGCTGCACCCCTTTAACACTAGTCCCTCAGCCTTTCTTACCGGTAGCCGTTGCCCATCCCATCGTCAACTGCCACTCACGAGAGGCACCAGCCGATTTCTCACCTTACTCTCGCATGGGTTCACCTTTGCCCTATGGATTTCTTGTAATGATCACCTCTACTTCTTAACATTCGTTCAACCAAGCTCCGGTTTCTTTTCTCTTATTGCCCCCCTTTTTATTCTCCATCTCCATCTCCATGCGAGGTAGCGAGGTACCCGACTTCTGTGATACTTCTCGTGTGGCGTAGCGCAGAAGCTCCCATTTTATTCGCGTAACCCCCTCGACCCACGGGTCTAAAGTGGCCACGAAGGCCTCTTGTCTCCCTTTTTCTTCTCCAAGCAATTGTCGTCGACTTTGCCCATTGCTTCGTCCTGCATAGTCCGTCCGACACATTCAACATGGGCAAGCCCAATACTGCGAAGCCGTCCTCGGCGGAGGGCGGCGCTTACACTTCTCTAAAGCCCACGAGCAAGTCAAAGAAGCGCCACGACGACTACACCTCCGACGGTGTTGAGGACAACGATGTCTTTCTGCTGCCCGTATCTGACTACCAGGTCATGCTGCTTGTCACCATTATAGGGGCCGTCGTGCGATTGTTCCGCATCTACCAGCCCACCAGTGTGGTCTTCGATGAAGTCCAGTACGTTCCTACGTTCCTACACCAACACCAGCATCACTCTTGAGAGCTTACCAGAAAGCTAATCTCTGCATCTTGTCCCATAGCTTCGGTGGTTTTGCATCCAAGTACATCAAGGGCAAATTCTTCATGGACGTACATCCTCCCCTAGCTAAGCTTCTAATAACCCTGTTCGGATGGCTCGCTGGTTTCAATGGCGACTTTGACTTCAAGGAGATTGGTAAAGACTACCTCGAACCTGGCGTCCCGTACGTGGCCATGCGACTTTTCCCCGCCATCTGTGGCATTCTGCTGGTTCCGACTATGTTCTTGGCTCTGAAGGCTTCCGGCTGTCGTACTGCCACCGCAGCCCTGGGTTCTTCCTTGATCATCTTCGGTGAGCTCGACCAACTTACAGCCTTGTCCCTCTCCACCCTGCTAATATCCAAGCGTAGAAAACGGTCTCCTCACCCAAGCCCGTTTAATCCTGCTCGACTCTCCGCTCGTTCTTGCGACCGCCTTCACCGCTCTCGCCTTCACCTCCTTCAGCAACCAGCATGAGCTTGGTCCTACAAAGGCGTTCGATCCGAGCTGGTGGTTCTGGCTCGTCATGACCGGCTTGGGAATGGGTGTCACGGTGAGCATCAAGTGGGTCGGCTTGTTCACCATTGCTTGGGTTGGATCCTTAACGCTCGTGCAACTGTGGGTGCTGCTTGGCGACACCAAGACTGTCACCATGCGCATATTTGCGAAGCACTTTATGGCTCGCGCGTTCTGCCTGATCATCATCCCGGTAACCTTCTACATGGCTATGTTCTACATCCACTTCCTCTGCTTGGTCAACCCTGGTGATGGCGATGGATTTATGAGCTCCGAGTTCCAGGCTACGCTGAACAACAAGGGTATGCAAGATGTGCCGGCCGACGTTGCTTTCGGCAGCCGTGTCTCAATTCGACATGCCAACACCCAAGGCGGCTATTTGCACTCCCATCCCTTGATGTATCCCACGGGCAGTATGCAGCAACAGATAACCCTCTACCCCCACAAGGACGATAACAACCTGTGGTTGCTTGAGAACCAGACTCAACCATTGGACCCCAACGGAGTCGAGATCAACGGCACCCGTGCTTGGGACGGCATTACAAATCTAACTGAGACCTACATCAGAGATGGGGACGTCATTCGTCTATATCATCTAGCCACCCACCGTCGACTACACTCTCATGACCTGAGACCGCCTGTCAGCGAGCAGGAATGGCAGAACGAGGTATCCGCTTACGGCTATGAAGGATTTCCCGGCGACGCCAATGATCTATTCCGTGTCGAGATTGTGAAGAAGCAGTCGCTCGGCGGCGTGGCTGCGGAACGGCTTCGTACCATTCAGACCAAATTCAGACTTATCCACATAATGACCGGATGCGCACTGTTCTCTCACAAAGTCAAGCTACCAGACTGGGCGTCGGAACAACAAGAAGTCACCTGTGCAAAGGGCGGCACGCTTCCGAACAGCCTTTGGTACATCGAATCCAACATACACCCCCAGCTTACCAACGACGCGGAAAAGGTCAACTACGCCAACCCCGGATTCCTGGGCAAATTCTGGGAGTTGCAGAAGGTTATGTGGAAGACAAATGCAGGCCTAGTCGAATCGCATGCCTGGGACTCTCGTCCCGAGTCTTGGCCGATCCTGCGTCGCGGTATCAACTTCTGGGGTAGGCAGAACCGCCAGATCTATCTGATTGGTAACCCGGTCGTCTGGTACACCTCAACCCTCGCTGTCGTCGTTTATCTCCTTTTCAAGGGTATTGCCGTTCTTCGTTGGCAGCGCAGCTGCAACGATTATGCGAACGAGACCTTCAAACGCTTTGACTACGAAATTGGTACATCGGTACTCGGATGGGCTCTGCATTACTTCCCCTTCTTCTTGATGGGGCGTCAGCTCTTCCTTCATCATTATTTCCCTGCCCTTTTCTTTGCGGTCATGGCGTTCTGCCAGTTCTATGACTTTTTGACCGCTCGCTTTGCGATCCCTGGTGTTCGCGAAAATCCCATCATCAACAAAACTGGTGCCATCGTACTTCTGGCGGTCTCTGCCGTCGTCTTCGCACTCTTTTCGCCCCTCGCGTATGGAAATCCCTGGACTAAGTCGGAATGCAACCGCGTTAAATTGTTCAGTACCTGGGACTGGGATTGTAATAACTTCTTGGACAGTGTGAGTATCCCTTCCCATGGCATGCCAGCCAGAGGCAAGGACTAGACACGCACAACACTTGTGATCCTGCTCGGTTTTTTTGGGACGTTGTACTTCAATGGAACAGTATCAGGCAGAGTGTGGAAGTGTTTTCAGTTGTCAATTAGACAGTAAACTAATGCATCGCGTTTCTAGTATGATGCATACTCGTCGATGAATATAAAGCCGAGCATTGGCCAGACCTCACAGCCAGCTGTAGAGAATAAGAAGCAGCCCCCGGCAGCCGAGCAAGCCAGTGCCCCAAATGGGGCAATCTCCGGGGCCCCGAAGTTCGAGCCCCAGGGACAGAAGGTACTAGCACACGAGCAGAGGATCGAGTACCGAGACCAGGACGGCAACATCCTCAACGAAGAGCAGGTGAAGGCGCTCGAGGGCAAGGTCGAATTCAAAACGAAATACGAAACGCGGACGCGCGTAGTCGACGGAGCCGGCAACGAAATGCCCGTGCCTCCAGAAGAGCTAGCCGCCGCAGGAGTCGCGCCTCCGCACCCGGACGTCGAGGGCGCTAACCAGGAAACCAAGAAGGGAGTCGAAGACCCAATCCCCAAGGAAGCATCATCGAGCAAGGACGGCGAGAAGGAGGCCGAGATATCAGTTCCCAAGCCCGCCAGCGAAGGCAATGCAGCAACCAATTAGATATCCCTAGCATGTAGGGGCCCACAGTTTCCTCATTGCACCGCGCAACGTATCGGCCTAGCTTTGTATACTACCTATCTATCATACTAATGAGGATTTACGGCAAAAAGATTTCCAAAAAAAGACATGGTACGGACGGGAGGGAGGAGGGAAGGGAAAATGTCGGATAACCAAAAAAAGAAAGAACCCGGTATGTGTGTGTGAGAGAGAGGCATACTTAGCCTTAGGGTAGTACTACGTTTGCGCGGCTTCGAGGTCGTTACTTATTTGTCTGTCTGTCAGTTTGCTGACTCGCGAAGAAAAAAGAGAACGAAATGACCGAAATCTCAAATCAATTTCTTATTCATTCATCTTTGTAAAAAAAAAAGAAAATAAGGAAAAACCGTTAGATGAAGCCTTTTTGTCCCTGTGAATGAATTCCTTGCCTAGTTCTCTCTATTAAAAAATTGGGGAATGACAAAATTTCAAGGAAAACGTGTAAGATCAGATCGTCGCGGTGTGATGTTGTAAAGGCAATTACAACTGCTTTTTTTTTTTTTTTTTTAAAATGGAAAGGCTGAGCATTATTACATTACCTACCAGGGATTGAACGATAGAGACCTATATCCGATTACTCCCGTCTCGAGGAGTAGAGTAGGTACGTACTATAGTGTAGCAGGTGTAGTGTAAGTTCGGATCGGCCGATCCCCCTCCCAGCCTCTTTCCCGTCCCCGACGTCAATCTAAGAGGTAGGTCGGAGCTTTCCCCACTTTCTAATCACCGGGTCCGATCGATTTGCTCGGGGACGTGCGGGTTGGCGGCGCTGATGGTTTCCCCCTCCCTCTTAAGATATACGTGTATGTATACATCCATTCCTTTTTATCATATTTTAAGAAGTACTGTACCAGGTATGATTGAAACCGAAATACTCCCCAACCCCCCTCCCCCCCTTTTTTTTCATGCCTGAGAGGGAGGAAAGGGGGGAGGAGGGAGATAGCTATGACATTATGTACGTCAAGTTTCCGCCCGGTTTACGTGCCCTACTAGAAAAGACCTTGAGAAAATATTAGCGAACATGGTATTAACGTGGTGCCTCGGTCGTCATGGCCTTCTCCTTTTTTATTTTACATTGCTACACCTTCCTCCATCCAAGCACCTGGTTACGGATCAAGATACCGCCATCCACTTATGACGGGTCCGATGCCACTAGCTCCTCAGTCACAAATAGATGTGCCCGCGCAATTTTTCCTGGCCCTAATCCAGTTTGGGACCTCCTCAACAACGGTTCCCATACGACATCCTAACTTCTTCCTGAAGCCTAGCTCTGAAATGGTCGAACGACCTTTCTACCGCTGGTGAAATACTTGATCGGTTCTATCCACCATGGACACTGATTTCTCCAGAGGCGAGGTTTGGGATCATGGCGCAGCCTGTCGGAAGGGGTGACCTTCTTCGAGAGTTCGGCCAGTGCAAAGATACCCCATTGGCGTGTGGAGAATATCTTGGTTACGGCGACGCAGTGTAAGCCACTCCATCACGAAGGCTGAAGCATCTCTGGAAAAACAAGTAGATGTTTCCGGCTTGGTGTTTCTCTCAGGGGAAACGTCCGTGGCTGTAGGTGCTGGCCGCAGAAAACTAGCTATGGAGTCCCACTCGGCAAAATCGATATACAGTCGGCCCGCGAGGATACCCAACTCAACTCGGAACCACTCTGGAAAGGCGTGATTGGTCGGTAGTTGTGGTAAGCTGTAATAATCGAAGTTGTTGAAAGCTAGCATGGCCTTGGTGACGGGGGCTGCATATGCTATTAGGTGGACAGCAGGCTTATCAACAGCTAGACGGAGAGTAGGAATCAATAGCTCGACCTCCTCCGGGATAACGACAAGTGCGGTCTGTGTCGATGGACTCCAGAGAATCCATTCTACCCCACGCTATTTAGTTATCGATGTTAGCATTGATATCCTTCGCAAGCCATCACGGATGTTTTGAGGCTTACCAAGAAGTTCTCAGCCACCGTCTTTTCATCCCTCCACTTGATCGTTCTTCCAAATTCTTTCGACACGAACAACTTGGAGGCCGTCTCACGGACACTGAAATTATTCCCTACCGTGGTTCTCGCCATGCATGAAAATGCATGCTCAAACCCGCAATTGCCCGGGGTAGATAAGGTAGCGTCCAGTAACCCAGTACGGACGAAGTGAGAAATCGACGCATGTAGACCAGGGAATGAGAGAGCCTCGTAGAGTGGCCGCTTTTGGACCTGACGTACTATAAAAAATAGAGTCAGTAATTGCATTTTCTTCTTTTTTAAAAGCAAGCATAATAGACTTATCCCCGGGGCTGATGTCTCCTTTGGGAACCAATGACTCCCAAGACACTCCAAAAGGGTAGAAATTATTCCCAAATATGCGTACCTTGCTCAAACTCAACTTGGACCTCTCGCTCTTGTTCTACTACCTCAAGCGCTCCAGCTCGGGAAACGCAACTTGAGTCACCAAGTCGGGTCAGTTTCTCTCCAAAGACTTGAAGTTTGGGGGTCGCCATTTGATCCATGGATCCTACTGGTCTTCCCGAATCCCCACCATACAGCTGGTTCAGTGTCTGGCGTTCTGGCTGTCGCAGGACGCTGAGTAGCTTTTTACGTTGGGCAGTGCTAGCTATAAAGTCAGGGTTGCACCAGACGGCATCCGTACGTCGACAAAAGTCGATACCCTGAGCGACATAGAGGCCTTGCAAGTCCTCATTCGTACGGCACGATTGCTCGAGTAGCCACGAGATAACGTGTGAGGAATCTATCTTCTGGTTTTCATCAGGACAGCACAAGTCCTTGATGCTCTGGTTCACCTCTAGCGGCGCAAAGAATATGACGGACTGAGTAGTACGTAGCTGACGGAGACGCATTGCCGCTATAAATGTAGTCAGTAAATATCTTCAGTATATCCAGCTTGTCTCGCCGACGAGCACCCGCGCAAGAATTTGGGCATAACCAAGCTGATAGCTTATAAAATTTCTTACCTTGCACAGTGTAGTCTTTCGTTTGCTTAAGGGCGAGCGTTAACCCTCCTCGCGCATACACCGGAAGCTTCAAATCAACGCCACGCGTGTGGGCTTCGTCAATATATACAAGACAATCACTTAGGTCGTCCGCATATGGTGTTGCGAGTAGGGGGGTATCTTCCTTTGCCGTACCTCGGAATGTTACCCACGCTCGATTGTCTTTACCGAAGTAGATAGCGGCCTTAGCTTTGTGATCGACTGATAGCCACTCCGTAGCGAGAGACTTGTTGTCCATCTCAAGAATATAAGCGCCCGCGTCGATAAGCACACGGATATTCTCCGCACAAAGCTGTTTCAAGAAGCCTTTCTCGGTAAGGCGCCTGCCATTCTCATCTGTGATGACCTTATACTGACAGTTTTGCGGCTGTAGAATATATGACAGAACCTCCGCACTAGTCTGTTGTAGGCTGGGAAGATCGTTCTGCTGTATGCTCAGGGGCAGCATAACACGATTATCATTTGTGCCACTAAAACCAGTGGTCCTAGCTTCCTTCTGATCTTTGGAGAAAAGCACCATGTCCCACGCAGAGGCTTGTAACTTGACTTCGAACTGTTTAGCGTGCGCTGGGAAGACAAAGTGGTTCAGATAATGGTCTATCACAATACGGTCTAAGCGTAAGTGTCGCCATAGTTCAGCCATCTGCTCAGTGTCGTCGACGTTGATCACGTCCCAGTGATGAAGTGCTTCCGGGAGATTTCTGCAGTTCGAAATCCACCACTCATATTGGGCGGCTGGATCATCTGATTGCAGGATGTGGCCTAGCCCTTGAGAAAATTGCTTTGGTGTCAGCCCGCTGTAATAAAATGATAAGCAGGTGAACAGGATGGCCACGTCTGGATGCCCGAATTCAGATTGTTCTGATGGTATTCCTTTGGCTTCGAAAGGCACCGCGATGGGATATCGGCTTGGATGTAAGCCATACTGTACATTCCATCGCTTTCCTAGGCAAAGAGTGAGTATCCCATTCATTAGAAGACCTCTGATGACAAGGAGCATTTTTAACGCCGCCCTCGGGTTCGAAAACGCGGTAGTCGCCTGATTTAACAACGTATCGTCGAAAACTGGTGCTGAAAGCACATGTCTGATAAGCTTGTACCTTCTGGCAAATGTCAAGTCGGCAGGACGAAGGAATGTTGTCCGACCCGCGCAGATATCGTCTAATATCCGCTCATGAAGGGCATCTTCCACATCGCTCTTGACAAAGCGTACCATAGGAAACGACCCGGCCCGCTCCAACACCTCAATACTACCTGGGTATAGTTTTCGTAAGGTAGGAACATGATGGGCCGCTAGAGCTAGCAATCCTTCAGCAACCTGCCACCGATATGGATGTCCATCAACAGGTGCTTCCTCTCCTCCCGGGTAATTTAATTGTGTCTTGACTGAGAGTGTGAAATCACATTCATCTAGAACGTCACGGCAATGGCTATTAAGCCAAGCCTGAAACTTGATCATTGTAGTGGCTGCATCGAGTTTGCCTTCAGCGAGTTGCTGCCACCCACCCAACTTGAATGAAAGCACATTCTCCTGACTGGTAAGAATCAAGCCTCTTTCTTCCCGAGTCCGGCGATGAATTTCGGCGTATAGTTCTAGCATAGTTTTATCGGCGGGTGTCTTCCTTGAGAATGGGACGTGACAGACCCGGCGGCCTACAAGGGAGCCTAATCGTAACTGCATCATCTGGGCTGTCTGCATGAGTAGGGCCTTCGGTACAATTAGGCGAGAGAGATTCTCTCCATCCGCGAGGATTGCCATGACCATTGGTACGATGCAGGAAGTCTTGCCTATAACAATGTCAGCACCCATTCCAACTAAGAAGTACCTCTCATTTAGATACACTCACCTTTACCCATGTTCATCTGCAATACGCTATTTTCTCCTGACGGTGGTATGATAATTGCATTAGCAACATCCACCTGTTCAGCCCGGATCAGTAGATTTCCATCAATCTCTAGTAACAGCCAATCAGGCCTCAAGAGAGGTTGCCAGTTCTCATGACCTGGATTGCGCAGTTCTTCATCAAGGGTTCTCCTATCATCTCTCTGTAGGGCATGTCGTATACGCTCTAGTCGCTGTAAGATTGTGATTGCTAACCCATAGCGTATCAGAGATTCCTTCATCCCGGGGCCAAATTCATTAGATGCGCTAGATCTTAAGGTTTCAAGGACTGCCGTCGGTGTTGTACATGGCCAAATACCACCGAGGTGCAACCATGCAGAGCGGCAATCGTTGGCGGCAAAGACGGCAGAGATTTCGGCAAGATATAACCTCATAGTGTTGCGAGCTTCGTCAATCGCCTCTCCAATAGGAAAGTTTGAGCTCAGATTTCCGGATTCGCTTTGGGGCAGTTGATGTATCTCCTTAAGCGCAGATAGACTTTGGAGAAGGTCACCAGCGTACTGCTGACGCAATACACTAGGAGACTTTGCGAACATTTTCAAGACAGTTTCAAGCGTGATGAATTCAGGGGGCAGGCGGTTCCCAGCAGAATTATAAGTCTCGTCTTGTACAGCCCTAGTACTGACTTCAAGCACAAGGCTGGAGACCGGATTTGCTAGACAGGGGCCAGCTTTGACCAGCAAATCCTTCCTAATAGACGGAATGATTTGCTGGTATTGACCACTCCTGAATGCCGGTTTCTCATATTTACACTCTAGAGAGGCTTTGGAATTCCGTGGACCTTCAAGTGAGTGGAGGATCTTTTGTACCCGATTGATGTAACCATCGAGCTCTTCATTATCTTGTCTTCGTGTCCATTCCTTTCTCACTTCATCTAGTGCCAAGCCAGTGTCGATGACTTCTACTTCGTAACCACATGTTAATCTGCATGCTGGAGCCGGCCATTGGTTTAGGATATGACGAGCCAGGTTTCTACCTTCTTCTTCACACCGAGTTCTGTGTTTCTGAGCATTTCGCTCGGCTGAGCCTTTGACAAACGATAGTCGAGAATATTTTGACCGAAACGATGAATAAGCTGGAACAATGAGTTTCTCTAGCAATTGGAGAGAGGGACATCCGCGGGATTTGAAGTCCACGAAGCTACTAGAAGCTGGAGGCGATAAGTCCTTGAGCTCATCAATGGAAAATACGGCAATGAGTGACCGAATGATATCCATGTTAGCTTGGGATCCAAAGGCCAACATCCCGAGTCGGAATAGTACGGGAGCTTTGTTGGTTGCGTGCCGGCAGAAGTTGACGAGATCTCCCCATTGTTCATTGATCGGGTTCTCAATTTTCTCAAAGAGTGAACCGTACGAGTTATCTTTGCCTGTGAACCCACCGATGAACTCGTATGATTCGAGAGCCGTCTTCAGACTAGTATTCATATGTATTGAAGAGCACCGTGTAGAAATCAAGTGAGCGATCTCGTAAACGTTGTAAGCCTTCGGTGTCGTTCTACGGTCACGAGGGACATATACTATGTCCCGCGTGACTTTACCATCCATATCCGGAAGTGGACGCTCATAAGTTCGTCGGTGGATCTCACCACGATGACGTAGGTGATTTGACTTTACGTAGCTAAACGCCTGGGTGATACCATTGTCGAATTTACTGAGCTGAATGGACCTTGTCATGATTTCATGAACCAATGACTCAAACCCATCATGCTGAATGGTTGGAGTTAAATCGTCGTCCCAAGTAGTCTTCTGCATCCGCTTAAGATTGGGTGGATAATACTCTCTGTGTGGGGCGAGAGCCTCGATTGTCTTTAGGATTGCATGTGAACTCAATGAAACCCATGGCTGGGCAGCACCAGACTGGAGTATATGGAATGCTTCTTCTGTGCCCGTCCGTCCTGTTAGAGTGTCGGGGAGACAGAATGATGTCATCGCGTGACAGTGAGCCTTCGTGTATAAGAGACGTGGCTCGGGAGGACATGAAAGTCGACCCAAGTCTTCGTCTATCACATACCGGCCATACTCACGAGAACCATCTATACGTGCCTCAACGTGCATACCTAATCGTCTAACATTCAGGGATCCAAGACGTATGATGATGCTTCGCTTTCTAGAGCTAAGATCACGCAGGACAATCTTACTCCTAAGACCATACCATGTTCCAGCATCTTGATTTGGATCGATTTCAGCCTTAAGCTGCCGGCACTCAAGCAACCCAGAGTTATTTATATAGAACGATAGTTCTAGGTGGCGAGCCTCTATCGACAGCCTCCCTTTCTGAGGTTGGTAGACTGTTAGCTTATCTGGTCTTTCAAATTGCCCCAGAACTCCTGTGATTATTCGGAATGTGTCGGACTTTGGATCAACCAAACTGACGTTGGCGCGGAAGGCTTGGCGATTCGGAACGTCGATAACCCAATCACGCGGGCGTTTGTTCCATATTGCTGGCGCCCGACGAATCTCCAAGTACTTGGTGTTGAGGTTAAGCCAATGAGTACAATTGTCAACTAGTTCCGCCGGAATATCAAAGCCTGTCGTGCTTGTAAAAGTTTCCTTTGGGACAAATTCAAACACACTATCTCTTGTATAAGTGCGAATGATGGCTTGCTGGTTCCTCAGCGCGAAATGTACTTCCTGGCCGTCCACCCGAGTCTCCAGGCAATACATCATGCCCGGTAAAGACGAAGGGTAAGCCAACAAGTGTTCGTCACCAAACATCAGTCCTACAGCCTTGCTGTTCCTGATTTCCGACGGCAACTTGCCACGTGGCTTACCGTCGACCAATAGGTGGCCTTCAATGATATTGCAATGAACCACCTGACTAGAATGAAACCATCCCCGGGTAGCAGTGGCGACAACCCATCGATTATGGGGCGATGCAAGGAAGTTCCACGAGGAGAAAGATATGGCAGCGCTGCTCGAAGAATCAGACCAACTGGTAAGGATTCCCTCCCCAACGCTAGCTGGGTGAGTTGTTATCGCTGTGCGAAGAAGAGGTTGCATATGATATGCCATCTTCGTATCGCGAATTAGCATACTCTTCAAGGCCTGAGGCAGTCTTGCAATATCGACTAGCAGGTTCTCTTGTAATGCCAAAGATGCTTGGATCCATATTTTGATGTCTTGGGCACTCATCGCTCTTTTAAGCCTGACATGGATGGCGAAGGTTCGTCGACACAGGAGTGCGGCACAAAAGCCGTAGGTAGTGAGCTGATGCACTGCATTGGCACCCTTAGTGGTCCTAACTCTCTTTCGAATCTCGACTGTCCAGTCCAAAGTTGCGTCTCTTGCCGACTTTAGCAGGGCTTCGGCATGAAGCCTAGTAGGCCCAGATGATAAGTCGAACAATCGTAAGCTAAGAGTAATGAGGAGTTCCATACAATTGTGCTCTCTCCAATTCTTGTGAATCGCACCTATTCGCTTCTCAATTATTTGTAATAGGCGGTCGAGGAATGCATGCTCCCTGAACACGACGTGAGTTGTTCGAAGGACGTCTTCCGACAACGGAGGGCCTGCTTGAATGGCTAGCTGGCATAACATGCGTGTCGTATCCTCGTTACTAAGGTTGAGATTCGAAGAGCCCAATTCGATTATAATTTGGAGCCAGCGTCGAGTTTGGCCCGCGAGCAGTTTTTGATATGCCGAAAATTCGTGGACAGACATGCTTGATGGACACTGGCTCTGATTCGCTTGTACCTCGTAAGATGACGGTCCATCGACAGTAGGCTTGGGGGGTTGCGATTCTGGAAGTATAGTCGCTTTAAGCGTATGCGGAATATGGACACCACAAAGATGTTGGAGGGTCAGCGTCTTGTTCAAATCATGGACCCAGAGTCCAGAAGCGTTGTCAAATAGCTCGAAACTCGCTGCCAACGGCAGAAAAACTCGAGAAAGAGGGACGTTGGTAGGACTAAACTTGTAATGAGTCTGGTTAAAGCACTTGATTGTCGATGCTAGCGAAAGACCTCGTGCCTTAGCCTCAGTTTCCACGAAGCGTTTCAGTGGTGCACAGTCTTGTAGCTTTATCTTGGCAGCTGACGGGTTAAGGGGCCGACTTGGGTGTGCTAGGTCGCGTACAATCTGCCAAGTAGCATCCCGATATGCTGACAGATAGCTCGGTATGGTAAGTTCGAATACTATGGCGGCCCTGGCTGTGGCTTCCTTAGGCAGGTATTCCTCCTGAATTTCGATCTTCATGCGCTTTCGAGCTCGCTGATGCCAGCATCTGGTGCATCCTCGAACATCGCGTTGACCATCATTTTGCCAAGTGCAGACACAGGTTCCATTAGCAAAACCTTCTGTATGTTCCTCATACTCCCTACAGGCCTTCTTCCATTCATTTTCCTTCGCAATATAAGCTCTATCGGATGCGTGCTGAATCTCTTTCATAACGTGTTGCATGTGGTCTGAAGTTGCGACGTAACGCACGGCCAGGCAGTTTGCATCGGTCTCATCCAGAATAGTACCACACCGGGAGTTGGATCGTCGCTGGGCAATGTATGTCTGGATGCTTTGTAGACGACACATATCTGACATGGTAGGGAGCTGCAGGACATCGAGCATCTCTGGACTGAAGGGGGGGCGGTAGTCGGCCAGAAGCGGGCACTCGGCAATGGCGGACCGGTCGAGGCGAGTCCATAGAGTGAAGATAGTCAGAATCATAGCACTCATCTGCTCGGGGTCCGAATCGTAGGTGGTTCCGACTCTAGTGAAGACTTGGGCAATTTGCTCCGCAAGCTGTTGGCAGCGCGCCCCGTGACTGTTCTTGGCTTGGTCTGTATCCGCGTCGTGCTCAACGCTTGCTTCCGTGTTTGTGAGATGGAAGATGTGGTCGGTGAACTTCTGTGCCTGATTGATGGCATTATCGAGTGGGGTTGGGAGGTTGACCGAGGAAAGAGCTACAGGTTGTCCCGAAGGCGGCCAGTTCGCCAGTAGCCCGTCTAGGTACTTCCCGCTGTTGGGAAGTGAGAGCTTGAGTGCCGAGGCAGGCGCTCTCGAGTGTATCTTTGGGATGTGCAGGGTCGTTGTCCGCTTGAACGCGTCCCAGGCAGTCTCGACTTGAGCGGTGGCTTCCTTCATGGCCTTCTCGATCACGGGACCAAACTGGCTGAATAAGACTCCGCAATTTTCCGGGCCTGACTTCTGTCTGTCCATCTCCAGCTTGGCCATACGACGGCCGAGTTTAGCCCGTAATGTTACGACTAGATGTGGATTGAGCTTCCCGGCCGAATCCTCTAGAAGCTTAGCCAGTACAATGCACAAGAGGAACTTGTATGCCATCCGACCTTGTTTGCTTCCCAGAGTCAAGCAAAGCTGCCTTTGGGCGGCAACTCGCAGTACCAGCCAGAATGGTAGTCTTCGCCATGGTAGATCTGCGCCTTGTAGGTTGACCTCGTCTCGAACCCGCTTCCGTAGCACGGGTGCCTCGAAGCGAGTACCGATAGCCTCGAGAAGTGGCATGAGCATTTGTGTGATTAACGCTGGGTCGGTGGTGTCCCTATTCTCCGAGACAGACACTCCCGCCTTGTTAGCCTGTGCCTGCAAGCTGTAGAGCGATTCCAAGCTAGCCTGCTCGAGAAAAGCAGCCAAGTTTTCTTGGAATGCCTCATCGGCGAATTCTCTATGGGGTAGCCGTACGGCACGACCGGGGAAGTCCCATTGTAGTGCTTGAGAGGCGGCAAGGACTTGCTCCGAGGTAGCAGATGTCTCAAAGGACTCGAGGATGACATTTTCCTGATTACTGCTTTGTTTAATGGTGAGCAAAGGCGACTAACAGTAGATTTTCTCAATGGAACATGTATTTACCTAGTATCGTACCGAATGAGTATGGCCGCATTCTGCTCGACTACGTGGAGAATGAGCATGCTCTTCGGTTTCAGCTGGCGAAGTTGATCCAGGACCACTCGCTTCGCGAGCTGACTTCGGTTGAGCATTAGGCAGGCATCAAGCGATAATTGAAGCGACTGAAATGCTTCAGTCCAGGGCTCGCCCACATACGCGTCAACCATCTTGCGGCAGGCATGGATCAGACGCATCAGTACATCGTGCGACACTGCCTCAACATCCTCATCTGGCCCCCCAGGTATCTGGGGAGGCAATACGAGATGGTTGAGAACTGCCTGGAGCACGCTCATGCTGACGTGACAATATGTTGTAGCTGTAATTAAGTTGTACCCAGTCTGACAGCTTCTTGAGATGCACAAGAGGTGGAAAGACGGGGATGAAGGGTATTTGTGGTTGTGAGGGAAATGGATCTGTTGTTGTAATAGTTCAAGGTCGTGTGTAGGTTATGGGAAAATACCTGGCTTGAAGGAATTTTTTTCTTCTCGGTATGCCACAGTATTTTCAGGCATTCGCTTTGCTAGGTACGCGTCGTGTATGGCGGTGCCTCACCGGATAATATCACGGATACACGTGGTATTGATGCAGGAATGAAAAGGAGGCTTGTCGTTGGGAAACACGTATTTCCTACGGATGCACGCATCTGATCCCTCGAGGGTCAACCACTCGGAACTTGTGGTGAAACTGATAGGCTGTTGATCAAAACTTGCTTGCCCCGAAGCTTGATAATTGGCAGCGCTCGTTTGTAGATTTCCGTGGCAACGTGATGTTGGCGTTTGTAGGCGAGCTCAACTTGGCACCACAATGGTCTTTAAACGCGGCTGCGTACATGCTACTCGAGCTACATGAGGCTCCTAGGGTACCTACATTCATAATTTACTGACTACTATTGGGGGGGGGGGGGGGGGGGGGTGGGAAAAACACCCTATGGTGTGGATAAAAAAAAAAATAAAAAAAAAGAGATTTATACAAAAGGAGATATATTAAAAAGAATTAAAAAATAA